>APFE031246609.1:26601-64350 GCA_000404065.3 Pinus taeda | reverse complement strand
ATAGTTACAATTCGATTCCAAATTTGACCGGGCAATTTTGTTTGAGTACTTAACCATTTCATGATTTTCAAATTTCCTCCCTTCGGAAAATCATTTTCCTGGGTATTTCTATTATTGGTTTTAAAAAAAATAAAAAAAATTTAATCCTTCGTTGCAGTCTCTTTTGATGTTTATATTAAACTCCGTCCCCTCCTGGGTATTTCTATGATTGGTTAAAAGAAATAACTTTCCCTTTTGATGTTTAAATTAAACTCCGTCCTTCGTACTTCAAAAGCATAAAAATATAAATGAAAACTATTTACCTATCAAATTTTAACTTTATTGGTGTGTACAAAATTCTTATCAAGAAAAGTCTAAAGATCTAATGAGAAAAGACCAACCAGTCGCGTTGTAATTAAAGATGAAAACTACTTGTGAGAAAATAAATTATTCCAAACGAACACTTTTACGAAGGTCTTATTACTTTTTTATTTAAATTTATATATTATTTTTTTAATAATCCAAAATAAATTATAATTTATTTATTATTTAAATTCAGGGTTTTGTGATTTATATTTTGAATATTTTGAAATATTTTTGGCAGAAATTACATTATGAAAATTCAGTGGACGGGTTTCCAACCAATCAGTGTGGTTTATCATCAAGACAAGATGAAGAATTACATTATGAAAGTTTGGTAGATGCGTTTCCAACTAATCAGTGTGGTTTATCATAAGGAGAAGATGAAAAATCAAATTTTAGCAACAAGTTAAATAGAAAGACAAGTCTTTCTAATGGCTATAAAAAAACTACTATAAAGAACAACTACTTCTCACTGTATAAGAAATAAAAAAATAATTAATATAATCTTTAATTGATTTGAATGTATATAAATAATAATAATTAATTATTATATTTTGTTTTAAACTAATTAAAATATTAATAAATATATATTTTATTTAATCTTGAATTAATTAATCAAAATATATTTTACTTATAAATTAAAATAATTAAATATATATAATAAATATAAATTAAAAATAATTGACTAGATTAAATATGTAAATAAATAAAGGATAATAAGTCAAAATAATAAAGGATAATAAGTCGAATGATGTTAGAGATAATAGGAATATTAACCTTAAAAAAAATTGAACTGAAAATAACTTCTTAAGTTAAAAAAAAAACTTAAAAATATTAATAAAATTATAAAAGAAGGAAAAAAAATCAATTTATTTTATTTTTATAATTTTTTATATAAAGAAAGAGCTTTGTCTATTATATCACAATTTCTCAAGAATTTCATTTTTTTTTTTGGAATTTAACCATTTTTTTTCAAAAATTTGATTGGTTTAAATAATCTTGAGTATTTAAATCATTTTTTTTATGGTAACAGTGGATTGCCATCAAAAATCTTAGGGACATCCAAAATCTTAAAACTCTAATTTCTCAATGTAATGTTCCCAACCATAACAATAAATTTTTTTTTTTTAATTCCTTTACTTCTTTTATCCATGGACTGTCAATCTTTACCACATCATAAAGTATATTATTTAAACGAGGGTTTATATGACTACAACACGAAGTGACATGAAATGCAAATCTTTATTAACAAATTCATATCAATATGGTTCCATGTGATCACTGTACACTTACGTGACAAGTATGCGTTTATTCCAAAGTTCAAGATTTGTTTTGATACCCAGGATTACACGCACATTTATTTCTGTACTGCGTCAGGTAATATCACCCCCGACAATCTCCTGTTTATGCATGGATATTTGAATAATGTCTCGGCCTTTGGTCTTCTCTGGCCATACCTGAGGGCCGAGGCCTCGGTTCACATCTCCGGTCACACCTGGCGCACAGGTGGCTCACCTCGGCCATGCTCCAGATCAGAGCATTAACTCCGTCATCCGCCCGAGGCATGGTCCTTAATGGCGCGGCTCTGGCGCGCTGTGGGTTGGCGGGCAGACCCCGATCATCCGACGGTGAAGATCGAGGGACTTGTTTCGACCGTCGATTGAACCCCCAGGTGGCATACCTCGGCATCGGAGTATGTTATTGTGTTGTTTCGGACTTCATTCTCATTCTTCACTTGTTCTCTGCTACATGCTCTGCAACTGTGGTAACGCCGATCTCCGACTGCAACAATGTATGGCATTGTCCTCGGCCGGATTCCTTAGCCCCAGCGCGCAGGTAAAAATTCATGTCTTCTTAACTGGTATTACGCCGAGCGTTTATTATGCCATTTTTCCGTCTTACTGTTATATAATATGAGTTCATTTTCTGTTTTGTTTTACAGGAGGAGGGTTCGATGCATAAGTCCTCGATCTGGTCTAGTCCGCTGACCGGTTATGACAGGTATGCATTCAATCCATTAAGCTTCCTTACGATCCTTTTAGCTCTTACATATTCTAAGGGCGTCGTTTAACTGACAGGTGGACGCCCTTATCCCTTCGAGGATTATTCGAAACTCATTTGGCGTTTTATGCAGGCGGATGTTATTGTTTTTGTGTGAAAATTTACCACTAAGAAGCATCTCGAATGTTGTCCGAGCAGTTCCGTGCTTCTTTGTTTGGAATCAATGGGACCAGAGTCCTTTTTCCGGTTACCCATTAACAGTAACCATTAACATTGTTTATTCTGAGCAATATTTACTTAATGTAAGTTATATGGACAACGATTATACCCGTAAGTGAAGTCAGCCGAGGGCTGTTGTGGTTATATTTTCTTGACAGTTATATTATTCGGCTGTTGTGGTTATATTTTCTTGACAGTTATATTATTCGCGCAATAACATTGCAGGGTTCATGTATTCCTTTGTTTAATCTTGGATCCATATCTATGGCATGTTCTTCTCTTTTAAATTACCGAATAGTATCAATTCTTTCTCGCTTATAGTAATATTAGCAATGCCTTCGACCTCCTGTCAACAGGCTTGCTCTATGCTGCAACTTTGTTACATTAACACTTGGTCATCGGCCGCTGTGAGGTTATTACCCACTTGGCTCGCAAGTGCCGACCAATGAGGCCTCACTTGCTCTTACGGGTTCGCCTCTTCGTGAGGCCTGTTACCCGATACGAGCAAGGAGTTTTGCCCTCAGACACACTTTTAACATTGTTCTGTGTTATGTATGAATGTCGATATTCTTTGTTTAATAGAGATTTGTTTTAGGAATTTATGGTTATACTGTATAACGTTTATTCCCGGTTGATCACAACTGGCTTGTATGAATAATACTCCCAACAGAGTACTGTGGCTGAATATATTTCTTCAGAAATTCGTAAATACTTATATGTTATTTGCTTTCATCTCGTTACTGGAACTATGGAGGGTTTCTCGGTATTTTAAGTTATTGAGCTTATCGTTTGCTTTGGAACATGTTCAGATATCTGCAGAGATTGTTCGGTTCTTGATTCTTGACACGGTGGTTTCATATCATAACTGCCTTTATTATTGATACTCAAACTATCTCTCTGTACTATAACAGTCTTTTTCTTTGATACTTAAGCTATCTAAAATCGGTAAAAAGTATATTATCCCATACGGTTCATACAGTGAATACTTCTGCTTTTCAATCATTAAAGCGTAATAAAAAAAATGTCAAGGTTTTCTTTTTAATTGTTCCATACCTGGAAAATGCACACTTAGCTATAAGCTTGCTTTCCTCCCAACCTTAGGAAGTCCTTCACGACTGTCCACCCCCAAGCTCGTCTGCAGAAAACTTAAATCGTCTGCAGCTCTCTGTTACCAACAGAGCCCCGCTATCTGGTCCCTACTAGACATAGCGGTTCCAGAGAGGTTTCCTCCCTCATGAAAGCTATCTGGTCCTCACCAGACGTAGCAATCTCTTCCTTTTGCTTTCACAGCAATCTCTTTTCTTTTCTTTTCCCCTCTTGCCATCTACATCGCAATTTCTTTCATAGGGGTCTCAACTGCCCCCAGAGGTAGTTAGGGTTTTCCCTCTTTCTGGACATATGTCATTTCTTATTAATATAGTTTAAATATATAAATATGTATATCTTTTCTTTTTAAAGAAAATATTCTTGTAAGCCTTTTCCCATAAAAACTATATTCATGCTAGCTGCTCCTCTTGCAACTCCAAATAAATTACCAAGCAATCCAACTAGCATGATTAATTAAACAACCATATGTGACATTGTCACTCAGTTTTACCATCATATAGTGCTATTTCAATTTACTGTAATTTATTTGCAAGATTATCTAAGTTTACCAGGGGCGTTACACTCAACCTTTTGACATAATTCCTATTATTTTCCAGTCAAAATTGCAGGTCTTTAGGCTAAGCTTGGAGAAACATGTTAATGGCACAATACCAAGAGATATTTTGCAAAAGTGAAAGTGTTTTGACATAAAGAAACATGTTAATTGCCCAAAATCCAGAAACATTTTGTCTAAGTGAAAACTTTTGCTTTTCGGAGTTAATTCTAAGCGACATGGCTTCTTCGTTTTCGTTTTAATAACGGTGATGAGACAATTTGCATTGATAGAAACTAACCAGCGTTGGTGTGGTAATTTTAGATAGCATCGTTTTCCTTTTTCTTTATTGCTTAAGGAGGTTTGGTCACAATAAGTTTTGAGATTCCAAGTGGCATCATTTTCTTTTACTACTTGGAGAGATTTAATCACCATACATTTTGAGATTCCAAATGGCATCATTTTCTTCCATACAGGAAGATTTGGTCACTATAAATTTTGAGGTCTTACAATAATAGCGTGGTAATTCCATATCACAACATTTTCCTTCTATGCTGAAAGAAGTTTCGTCACTATACGTTTTGAGGTCCTACTTGGGGAGGTTTGATTGGCAGGGCTATGTGTTGAATCTCCTTTATTCACGAGAATAACTAGAAGAGTATAAATGACATTGGCAGGGCTATGTATTGAATCTCCTTGATTCACGAGAATAATTAGAAGAGTATAAATGTTGAGTCATGTAATTGTTGTCTGTTCAATAGTGAATAGTGAGGTAAGGAGGCTTGGTCTTGCGTGGGAATACTATCAATCTATTTTTCTATAATATATTTTAAAAAATCGATCAATTCCGTTTCCTTTTCTACGTAAGGAGGCTTGGTCTTGGCTGGGTGGGAAGACTATCAATCTATTTTTCTATAATATATTTGAAAAAAATTGACCAATTCCGTTTCGTTTTCTACGCAGAGCGTAGAAAAAACGCCCGTCCGCGTTCCTTTTCACTTTCGCCTGGCTTATCAATGAAGTTACGTTGATTTGCTCTGGTGTTTTGATTGACTTGTCTTGTCTGAGGTCTTTGTATTGCTTTTGATTTGTATAAACCAGCGATTGCTAGCTATATCAGCAAGACTTGAGTCTAGTAGATCTTCATACTTACCGGCGACTATTTTGCTGTATTTGGCTCTTCTTGCAGAATGGGATCACCGTCTCGAATGCTTTTGATCCATGCGATAACTCTCGCATGGCTGTGGTTAACCATCTCTGCTTCTCATGTGGTGCATACTGTCAATACAGCGAGAACAAGTATTCAACAGCCGTATCGCACAGCCTACCATTTTCAGCCTGAACTGGATGAACGGTTTGTACAGTCCATCCTATTTCAGATTTCACATATGAACTGCTTTTTTTATTTTATTTCAACCAATCTTCTAACTTTGTTTTGCTTTGTTTGTTATTGCTTGCATGATTATCTTCCCAACAGACCCAAATGGTAAGCTTTGCATTCCATTTCATTTCATGCATTCAATAGTTATTAGATTTAATATTCTCTGTGGTGAAATTTGGATTGGGCTCATTTTGCAGGGCCCATGTTCTACAAGGGATTCTACCATCTCTTCTACCAGTACAATCCTGAAGGAGCAGTGCCGGCAAATATTGTCTGGGGACATGCTGTATCTAAGGATCTTATTAACTGGCATTTCCTGCCTCCTGCGATTGTTCGGAGTGAATGGTACGATATAAATGGCTGCTGGTCCGGCTCGGCAACGTTACTGCCCGGAGGGAAACCCGTAATTCTCTATACTGGGGTGGCCAATTCATCTCAACAGGTGCAAAACATGGCCGTTCCTAAGAATATCTCCGATCCTCTTTTGAGGGAATGGGTGAAGATACCTCAGAATCCTATTTTGGTTCCAAGCGATGGAATTGATGGGGGTTCCTTTCGGGATCCCACCACTGGATGGCTGGGCATGGACGGCAAATGGAGGATTGTAGTTGGAAATGAGAGGAATCTCAGCGGGGTGGCTCTGTTATACAAAAGCAAGGACTTTGTCAACTGGGTGAAGGCCGAGCATCCTCTACATTCATCGAACTTGACAGGAATGTGGGAGTGTCCTGATTTTTACCCGGTTCCTCTTTCTGGGACCAAAGGGCTAGACACTTCCGCAACTGGGCCCTCTCTCAAACACGTTTTGAAGGCGAGTCTGGGCGCTAACATGATCGATTATTATACAGTGGGAACTTACTTATCCGGCCAGGATCGATACGTGCCCGACAACACCAGCAGCGATGATAAAAATGGGTTGAGATATGATTATGGTAAATTCTATGCCTCCAAGTCCTTTTTTGATCAATATAAGCAACGGCGAATTCTGTGGGCATGGGTGAACGAAGCCGACAGCGCCTCCGATGATATTACCAAGGGCTGGGCTGGTCTTCAGGTAAAGTCAGTCTGATCACACTTATTAGTCTTATTTGTTGTTTACATTTTTTATTTCTTCTACTTATTGATGCATGTGTTCGTGTTTTGTTAAGGCCATTCCGAGAACCATCTGGCTAGACAACATCACTAGAGCTCAGCTTTTGCAGTGGCCAGTTTCCGAGGTAGAATCCCTTCGTCGAAACAAAACTTTGAAACAAAACATTGATCTCAGCAGTGGATCCGTTGTTGAAATTGCAGGCATAAACGCAGCACAGGTACTCAATGCATCAACAAATTTCTTTTAATTAAATACATTTTACCTAACAATTGTTTGCTCAGAACATCTCAATGGTCTGTTTGCTCAGAACATCTCAATGGTCTGTTTTAAAGTTTAGGCTAATTTATTGCTCCAATATTGATTTTATGTATTAGGACTTCTTTTTACTGGCTTTTAGGATTCTTAAAAATATAAGTGGAAAATCGCACAGGCCATCTATGACCTTAGTTGAAGCCAAGATCTCTTTCATGACTAACAAATTTTAAGAATTATTTCCTTTTTCTGTGGCTGTGATTTCATTTTCTTAACTTATTCGGTGAATTTGTGTTCGTTATTAGGTTGATGTGGAGGTCTCCTTTGATTTCCCAAGACTCGAAGTCACAGAGTTTGAAGACGAGATGGGAGTGAATTTGACGGCTCAACAGCTGTGCAGCCAGTTGGGGTCAGCCGCGAGGACTGTTGTTGGGCCATTTGGGCTGCTTGTTTTGGCTTCCAAGGACTTGAATGAACGCACTGCTGTGTTTTTTCAGATCGTTCGATATCGAAATGAATTGAAGATATTAATGTGCAGTGACTAGAGCAGGTATATATTCATGAACACTATAACTTATTAATCTGAACATTCCAAGAAAAAAGAAAAAGAAAAGTTCATTACTCACTCTGTCTCATGACATTGTGTTAATGCTTGCAGATCGTCTTTAGCGAGCGAACTTGATAAGACAACATATGGTACCTTCGTGAATCATGTGGGGTCCTTCAAGGGGCAGACCCTTTCACTGCGAATGCTGGTAAGCTGCATAATATTGCTTAATTTGTTGGTAATGTTCGTGCAATTGTCGAAAATGGAGGTCAGATAACGTTACAATGGTGATGAAATGAAATAACAGGTTGATCATTCCATCGTGGAGAGCTTTGGAGAAGGGGGAAAGGCGTGCATAACTGCTCGAGTCTATCCCACCCTGGCAATAGGCAAAGACGCCCATCTCTACGTCTTCAACAACGGCACATCCTCTGTCACGGCCACCAAATTAATTACGTGGGAAATGGCTTCCTCAAATTGATTTTTTTAAAAAAAGCATCAGTTATGTGTGAAGCGGTGTGGACTCTGGAGTATTGTCGAGAATTTTAAAGGGTTGAGAGATCAGAGTAAGAAAATGCAATGCATAATGATAGTTAACGTTTTTATCTTTATAAATACAATAATAGTATATGGATTAACCATGGTTGATTAATGGATAGTAATGGATTAAATGTATGAATGTTTATAGATATGAGGTTTGGGGTTGTAGTATTTTTATAGAATCTTGGAGAAAGATTGCGCAAATACAGAAGCCTTTTATAACATATAACCTCAAAATTAATAGTAACACACCCTATCTTATTCTCCTTATAGAAGTGGGCCTTTCCACTATCGAGAGTCTAGCTATGACTAGGCTTCTGTTGTACAACCACAAACTCAATAACATCAATAACATAGGAGACCATAGAGTTCCTAACTTAGCTTTAAATTCCAACCAAAACCACTTAAGGCTCAAACAAGGTTGGTATAGAGAGCCTAGCTATGACTAGGCTTCTGTTGTACAAGCACAAACTCAATAACATAGGAGACCATAGACTTCCTAAACTAGCTTTAAATGCCAGCCAAAACCACCTAAGGTTCAAACGAGGTTGGTATAAAGACATTAGGCCCTAATTAAACCATTGGGAAATGTCGAGAAAGATGCATTGCAAAACATTAATAACATTAAAAGTATTGTTACTTCTAAGTTCAAAGAAAAAAATGTGGTGTGAAAAAGATTTAGCAACTAAAAGAAAATTAAGATATTATAGGGATCTCATCATCCCCACCCTAGAAAATCAAAAGTATCTCTTTGTTTTAACTAGATCAAAGAAGAAAATTAATATAGCCAAGATTAGAACGAACTTTCCATAGTGAACCGGGAGAATATGATGAAAATCACTTCCTCTTAGAGTGCCCCGCCTACAACCACATTAGATGTCAGTTTCAAAATCTTTGTTGCAATACTGACTTTCCTAGCCTTTTAGGTTGTCAAAATTACAATGAGCTCAGGAGGCTTCTTTCTAAGCTTTTTGAGCATAGGAATAAAATCTTAAATCAAACTAAATAATTCATTTCTTTAGGTCCGATAGACCAAAGTTTGGTCTCAGTGGACGTTAACCACCACCACCATCATCATCAAGAATTAATTTTCATTAACGAAATTGTATATATTATATGTGATATCATAAATTTTATTATGTTATGGCACTTAGAGATGTAAATTTTATTTTTTGTATTAAAATAATAGTTTTATAATTTTGAAAATTATAATTAGAATTAAAATATATTAGTTGGAATGTGTTAATGGTAGACGGAAAAAGTTAGAAATAGTAAATATTTTATTTTTATTTTTAAATTAATGATATAATTATGATGAAATTATTATTTTTTTTATGGCCACAAAATAATGGAGAAAAAAATTAGTATACGAAATAATTTTTATTGACGAAATTGTATTATTCGTCAATATTTTTATTGGACGAAATGGTAAAATTTATTTTTTATATTAAATATAAATAATTTTATAATTATGAAAATTATAATTTGAATAAAATATATTTATTGAATGTTGTTAAATGGTCGATGGAAAATGTTGGAAATAGGCAATTTTTTTTTAATTAATGATATAATTATGATGAAATTATAATTTTTTTATTATACAAGATAATGGCTTAAAATATTAAATAAGTTTGGATGGATGGATTTGAAGATATTAGAGGCTAACATTTTATACAAATGAATTGAATATAGGGATATTTAAGGTGTTGGATATTTTATATTATATTATTGAAATAATAATTTTATTAATTTTAATAATAATTTTAATTAAAAAGTGTTTTGGGAGATTTTAGTGATATTACAAAATGTCAAAATCATAAAACATTTAGCATTATTTTTTATAACAATTATTTAAATTTATAACAAAATGACACTTTTTTTTAGTGACATTATAACTATTTTGCAATGAAATCCAGAAGAAATCATTTTGAGAGGATGGAATCATAGGTATCAAATGTTAACATTCCATAATTTTGTTGAAATAGTAGTATTGATATTGATGGGATTAAAATCATTTTTACATTAAAAGAAACAATTTTATCAAATAGAAATGATAAATTTAAAGAAAAGATTACATAATTAGATTAAACTAGAAAAATTTAAAATTGTAGAACATTCAACCTTCTTAAGAATCTGAAAAGATAGTTGTTTCTCAATTGTCGAGAATATGAGGAAGAGAACTGGGAAATTTGACCTAAAATATGATAAGAATCTGTTTGGATTGATGGATCACAAATATTATATGTTAAGATTGCAAAACACAAATATAGTAGTTGTAATTCAAAGTGTTAAATTTATTAGATGTTATCATTGCACATTCTAACTATAATACATATATTCGAGTGTGATGAAACATTAGGGAAATTTTGTTGTCTAATATGGGCCTCCTATGGAAAATAATAAAATAATAGTAAAATAATAAAAAAAGAGTTGTGAATTTTTAAAGAAAAAGAAATGAATTTTTTTATTTATGGTAGTTTTGACTTATATCTGGATAGGCTTACTCAAATGTCAAGTGTAGACACCCGTTCAATGTGGAATTAAATTCCACATCAATAAGTACCCACTCTACCTACTTCTGAGAAGACCCACATTGAAAAAAATTTGAAAATAAATTAACATTTTTTTATGTATCTTCATTTTTTTCCGATGTGGATCTTCACATAAGTATGCAAAGTGATACTTATTGGATGTGGAATTTAATTCCATATTGAACGAGTGTCTACACTTGAAATTTGAGTAAGGATAGAAGGAGACAAGTAGAAAATATAATTAAAAAAAATAGTGTTCTTTTTGTTAGAAACATTGAACAATACTAAGGGGGTGGGTGGTCGATGTTACCCTTGGACCTTAGTCCCATGGGATCTCTTTTATTGACTTTTGTGTTCTAGGGACGGTACGTCATGGGAAACCTTGATTTTAAGTGCATGGTACTTATACCTAATCCACATATATCACTCCCCCTCCATTCATTATAACCCCATTTCATCATTATTCCCACCTCGGTCCACATTTCTTCACACATGGGGTTAGCCTCCCCTTCCCCTTACCCATACCTTAGTTTAGGAATGGAATGATGCCCCAGAGGTTGATGTAGATAAAAGGAAAAGTAAAAGCATAATTTACCACATTCAACACGAAAATGTACCACAAAATGCAAAAGATGGCCGGGACAAACACATTTAACATGTGGGAAAAAGCCAATGCATAAGTTCTACCCCATACCCATGGTCATCACCCTGGTTCTTATAGGCCTTAGATGAGCTCCCTTTATCATTCAAGAACCCATGGTTGTCCCAACCCTTGGTGGGAAATGAACTGCTCCACCTCCAAGGGGGTATCCACTACTATACTTTACACATCATTCCCTTGTCCCTTGAGCCCTGAGTAGTTAATCAAAGAAAAATCACAAAATAAAAAAGGCATATGAAGAAGAGTGGAAAAATCAAGGCCGAGGTAAATCATGTACCACGATTTCTCCCTCTTATACATTATATACCCAAGTGTGGGCTTCCCTTTATTAGATACCCTTGTACCCCGTCATGTGGCCCAGGATTTCCCCTTTCATTCCCTATCCCATTCATCTCTTTATCACATGCCACCACCATTTGAAGGATGTACCTTGGACATAATACCCCCTTTAAAGGTAGAAACCACCTAATAGGGTGCTTGGTTAACCCCTCTTGGAGCTTGGAGACATTAACACATGCCAAAGCCCACTATGGAAGGGCATGCCATTATGAAGTGCCCATCTGTTGTCCATGGTTTGTAAGCTCTTTAACTATATTTATTTAAATGAATTGTTGTACTAGAAGGCAAGGGGACACATTGGACCTTATGCAGGATTGAAGATGGTCTCCATTTTGGGTTTGGTTTTCCTATATGGGGTCATAACCCTCCAAAGGGATACATTGGCACATGTAGGGTGTGTGTAGAGATCCATGGTCCTCTACAATAGTATAAAACATTCCATGGATCCTTGGATACATTCAGATATTGTTCGAGATTCACCTATTGAACAAAGAAGATGCACTTGGTTCACCATGCCTAGTCAACCCCACAATTGTACCATGCGCTTGATAGATAACCCAGGACCTATATGATTATGTGGAATCACTTACACCATTATATGAGCCCTTCTAGATGGTCTATAGGCATCTTCAATCTATTTGGAGACCCATGAGCTTACTTGTGTGTCTCCACGCTTATTTAGAGCACAACAGGTTTATTATTTGGAGAACAAGGGGCCAACCCCTTGTCCAATACTTTTGGGAGTCCTATTTATCATTATGGCACCTATGGATGACACCAAACCTCTTATAAGGCCCAACAACATGTACTATTGGTCATTCAAACTCATGATAGGCTTATTTTTTTGTTTATGAGCTAGTTTGGTGGGCTTGTCACTAAAAGTTAGTTATTTTGTACATGATTTTATTTTAAAATCAAGCTCTTTATAAGTGTATAAATACAAGTGATGTGATTTCATTTTAGTGTGATCACTTGGATGATCATATTCTCTTGCAATATTTTCACTATTCTCTTTGGAGGACAAAATTGGATGGATGGATGAATTTTGATGTTTAGATATGTTCATTTTTTACTTGGAGATTCTATATTGGCATCCGATGATGATTGGATATACTTGTTATCACATGTAAGTTCTCTTTTAATGTTACTTGTTCATTCTTTTCTATGTCACATAAATTATGTTAGGATATTCACTATACTAAGCTGAAATTGTGTTGGTTTTCTTTGGTGAAAGTGCATAAATTTGTCTTTTATTAGCTTTGCATCATGTTATGGGGCATGTTTGAATAAGTGAATGATCTTAGATATATTTCATTGAAATTTATCTTGATAAGTCATCACATATTGCACATTGAAGTATAAAGACCTTGATGCAGTTTTTCTCATGCCCTAATTGACATGTGAAATTGTTCAACAGGCCTCCGTAAATGAATGAAACCATCCTAAGAATTGGAATTATCTTGAATCCATTTATCCCAAAGGATTAGGCATTGATTCTCCATAGGTGATCATCTAAAAACATATTTTTCTCACCTTTCTTTCTTTCTCTCTAGGTCTAGCCTACATATGTCACCTAGGGCATCGATTATCTCAAAATCTGGCCATCCAAACACTTCAATTTTTGGTAAAAAACTACGTTGGATTTTTCTCTAGAGGCCCTCCAAATTTGAAGCAAATTCGATGGTGGGATCTTAAGATATTTCCTGCACTAGCTCGACAACCATTTATTGCCCTAGGTTTCCCTTAGCTAGTGACCTCATCTGGATCATTTTATTCCATTCCAAGAATATTTGTCCATTTATCCTCTTCTCTTTCATAATTAGTTCAAGCCCCTCCTTGAGTGATTGATTCCTCTTACTTGACCTAATTTTGGGTCCACTTGGTCCCGTATGGTCCCACAACACTTTGAAAATAATTTCATAAATACCACTTGGAAGCCAAGTTTCCACAAGGATTTTGGGGTTTAGGAATCTCCTTGGCAAGTCATACACTCAAACCCTATCCCTTGGAATTCTCCTAAGCCCTTCCTAGAGAGCCTTTCATCTTACTTTCCAAGCAAGCAAGCCATATATTTGAGCCTCTCTTGTGAATAGGCTTCTAGGATCACCTTTCATCCTATAATTGATCCATTCTTCTTCGTGACCCCTATTATACAGGGTCTCCTGCCATCGGTGAAAGGTCATAAAGAGTAGGGAGCTTTAGCTAAGGTGAAAGTGGGCTATCGCTCCATTGTTTCCCTTGACCTAGTAGTTTCCCTATAGGATCCCGTCATAGAATGCCTGCTAGTTTGAGTGGTAACATTTTGGTGTCATTGCCAAGGATACGAGACCTGTGTTTTGTTCCCCATACAACATATTGACATATCATTATTCATGAATCCATTGGAAGCAAGCATGTTTTAGGCATCTTTAAATTCACCCTAGCAACTCCTACATAATTTACAAGTATATCTCAAATAGGTTGTCTTTATTTGATGATTTTCCCACTTTGGACATCGCTAGCATCCCTGGCCACCCTAATCATGTCACAAGAAGGATGGTACGTGGGGTGCCCATGTTTGATTATGATCCGCTCTCTGCAATTGACCATGTAGAAAGATTTAATGCACATGATTCAAAAGAGAAAGTGGTTCACTAGGATTTCCTTATGTTGTTGTTCATGGAATCTCTTGGTGGTCATAACTCATGGTTGCATGATCATAAACCTAAGAGCATATCATCTGTTGAGGAGTTTGTTGATGAATTCCTTAAACACTTTCACATATACCCCACATTAAGCATCCAAGAGGAAGCCTTCATTCAGCATCATCAAGACATTGAGAATCTAAGTAATGAGTAGGAAGACGAGTCACCATTAGGTCCGCACAATGAAAAAAAATATTTTAACAACATGTGTGTAGGAAAGAATGAGTCTCTAGAAAGTGAAGTTGAGACTAACCTTACCTTTCTCAAGGATAATACTCCTAATGATTCTCCTTTTGAAAACCTTGAGGATGGTGATCCCATTAGCCCCTTCGAAAGTGAAATTGGATATAATTTACACATTGAAAAGGAGAAATGGGAAATCGTTGGTCCTCCTTTTGACTATGCTCCCATTTATGACACTGATAAGGAGGATGAGGTTGAGAGTGGTCCTCCCTTTCTCCCGAGCGTTATTTATGATGACATATCCCTCAACACCCTTGGGAAGGAGAATTATAATTTTCCCATACATATGATTGATTATCGTTTCTAGGAAGATCCTATCTTTGATACCAATGATGATAGGATTGATGAGGCCCTTGCTCATACCTACCTTCATTATGATTCTGGGATTATATTCAAATCGCTTGAGCCTCTGGAGTTGGATTTTCAGGAAAAGCATCCCATTGAGACTTAATCCTCCCCTTTGCCCTTATCTATTGTTCATCATCTAAAGTCTTCATCAAGTAATTCCCTTGCCCCTTGTCATATGAATTCAAGTGATGTGAGCCCTTTCCCATTTCGAGTATAGTGTAGAGGAAGAGCCCCTCATTGATTATAATTTACCTGCTTGGACACACCCTCAGGGTTTTGATCACTCCATAACCTCCCCTCTTCAATGTCACCATCACCTTGAGAAACCTATTTGTTACACTCCTATCCCTCACCCTTTATTCCCCTCTCATCACAACCTTGTGGCATCTAAAAAGAATAATATTATAAACAATGATTGTGATAAGGAGTTATTGAGATTGATAATTTATTCCACCATTGTGTACCTAGAAGGAAAGTCCAAAACTTCTATGTTGACTTATTTTATTTCTCCTAGTACTTCCCTTTACCTCGAATGGAGATTATGTTTTTCCGCCTCCCACCTGCTTCATCCTCCATGTGACTATGTCCACATTCAATTTGGGATTTTCCACACGAGTGATCTAGGTGGATGTGGGTGGCCACCTGTCTATTCCACTTGGATTTTGTGTATCTCTGTGTACAGACATTTTTCCAACCAATTTTCTTTCATCATTCATGGATTCCTATTTTCTTGCGCCGTGAATCCGTGGATTTTTCGATCCAACCTATTTTCCATCTCCTTCTTAGTTGGATTCCAATGATGCGACATCACACATCTCATTATATAGATCTCGATCCTGAAAATGGAACCATTTTTTGGCTTGATGGGCCCTGACCCAAGTTCAGCGTTAAGCAGCTAAGAAAATCCCTACGCTACTAGCCCTTTAGGCACCAATCCGCAGAGCGTGGACTGAAGTCTCGCCCAAGGCAGTATGGGGGGATGCAGGAACCAAGTTTCTGGACCCTGAGATGGTTGTGATGTTGGTTATATGCCCTAACCTTCCTTTGCTCATATCAATAAGCCCTTTAGGGCTTATCAAAGTACTTCCCTTATTTGTCCTTGAATCCTCCGCAGAAGTCTTCGATCGTCCTTCACGAACCCTAAATAGATAGATCAGGCACTTACATGCCTCTATAATTACTCTTACTTCTGTATCTACTCAAATTCACTTAAGTATTGGTTACTTTAGCATGGATTACAGTTATCTTCGCGTAAATAGATATTCTTACTTGCGTTCATATGACAAATTAAAATACATAGGTTCCTGCATCAATCTGGCATTAATTCATATCCCAGTATTCAACATAAGATAATTGCAACATTCATAGCAGAAGTAAAATAACGCATACACAGATAATTGCATAATACTTCTCTTTATTGATAATCTAGATTTCCAGTAGAGAGTTTGACTACCTTACACACACCGCTGTAGGGGTCCGCGCACTTAACTGTGGACTTCTACCCTAGGCCTCTGCGCACTCAGCTGCAGGGCCTCTTCCTACGCTAAGACTCTTCACTCTTAACTCTCACAAACCCATAAAATTACTCAGACTTCTACCAAAACTTCTGACTTCACTGCCTTAGACTCTTCTAAGACTCCCTTTTTATACAATCCCATGGTT
Source organism: Pinus taeda (assembly GCA_000404065.3). Taxonomy (NCBI): domain Eukaryota; kingdom Viridiplantae; phylum Streptophyta; class Pinopsida; order Pinales; family Pinaceae; genus Pinus; species Pinus taeda. Next base: position 47,868 of record APFE031246609.1, on the reverse strand, counting down.
TGCAGACCAAGGGTTGATCTCATCAAGTCGACACAACTTTCTAAACTAAGGGCAGAAAACCCTTTTTGACTACTTGCATTTTCGCACTCCATGGTCACCAAATGCGGATACTTTTCATTCTATCCTACAAAATTTGGGCTTTTTGCCCCAAAACTTGGGCTTTTAACCCCAAAATTGACCCCAGGGGACCCATTCCCAACAGAAGGTGAGGAACATGAGATAAATTTAGGTTTCTTCATTATGGATCCTACCACAAAGATTCAAATAAAGAACATTCCATGTTCATATTATTTTGAATATTTTTGGTACAAATAAAGAACATTCCTTTGAATATCAATTTATTTTCAATATTCTAAAAGGAATCAAATTTTTGATGTCATATCCATTAGATGCACAATGATGTCATCAGAATCAACCCCTATATATCCATTGGATTTTCGATGCCTAAAGGTCAAAAGCCCCTCATTAGATGTAAAGTGGGGGCGTCGAACATGGTTTTCCCTGTTAGATTTCCAACGCCATATGGTTGGACATCCCTATTCAGATTTTCTACATGCCTGTCAAATATGCAATGCATCATTGTCATATTTTTTTGTCGAATTTGTGTACTCTTTGATGGGATTTTGTTGGATGAAACCAGTCTAACCCCAACGAATATCCAACACTGAATTGTTGGGATGCACATCAATTATTTCACACATTTTTCATTTCATTGTGTTGGATATTTGAGGATTCTTCCATAAAATTATGTGGTGGATGCCATCAGATATCTAATGTAGGTGGCATCAGAAATGCAATGAACTAGTTTTCCCCTATCTGTCAATTATAATGTTGATAATCTGACCAAATCTTCATATCATGTTTGTTGTTTAGCCGAATAGGGAATAGTGTCAAATATTCGATGGTTTTTTTCCCATTAGATTGTTCAATTGAGTTTCACCAATGGACCTAGAAAATGAGGCTCTTAAAAGTGATGACACGAGGTCATCTCAAATATGACACATAGCCATCAAATTTTAGTGCACAATGCAGTAGTGAAAGTAGACCGAGACCTTATATTTAGAAGTGACCTTTATTTGATGGGTTCCCAAGGGTTATATATAGATCAATGAAGTCTATATTTTAATCTAGAATGTGACATTTGTGGTTCCAATTTGGGTAAGTGTCCCTTTCTCCCACTGCACTATTAGAATGAGGACACTTTTTTGCAACATGAAGAATGCTTTTGAAAAATACATTGACAGAGAAAAACCCCAAGAAGGAATTCAAGCTTGCACTAGGATCTGTGTATTAGTGGTCTAGACAAAATTATTCTTGTAGCAACAACCCTTAAGCTTGAAAAAGGGTCTCACATTCAGGGTTTTGACAATGATAAACTCCCATTTAAGTGCAAATTATGTCATGAATATGGCCATTTTTTGCCTAACTATAAGAAAATTCTAGAAGAGAAACAAAATAAAACTAAGGAAAGAAATGGAAACAATAAAAAATTAGAGGCCTTGCAAGGAAAAATAATCAAGATCCCTTACACGAAAATGCTGGAGAAAAGGGGAAAGGCCCCATGTCCCAAAAAAAGAATGGGCTAACACCTAGAGAAGGAACCTCAACTAGCCTCAATAAGCAGTCCCATAATCTAAATAATAGTTTTGATGTCCTAAATTAACTATTGGAAGAAGGAGAAATTCCATCAAATGAAATAACAAAGGAAACTCTCCCTAATCCTATGAATCTCTCTTCCTCGATTGTGAAAGATGGTGTGCCCCCACTTGGGAACACACTAAGGGAAAATCTAGGAGAACCATCTGACTTGGAAGATGGATAATTTCATTCTTCTAATGCCCTTAAGGCTTATGGTGGAAAGCATTTGACGATCTAGGAGGATGAACAATCAAATGTTGATAGGGAGAATTAAACAGATTGATTGCAAAGGAAAACATGCAAGAAAACAAATCGTCATATTTGAAATGAGAATATGGAGAAGGATAAAGAGATGGGGATTCAATAAATAATTGACCATTTTAAAATGGTTACCAGAAACATAAAGAAGAATGAACCTAGCCCTCAATCAAGAGGAAATAAATCCCAAAGTTAGAAATGAAATTTCTCTCTTGGAATTGTGGGGGATTGGGCATTAATAAGAGGGTGTTCTGTTGGTTTCCATAACTGTCTTCTTTTAACCCTACCTTTTCCCTAAATCATGCTAGCCTAACCCTTGTTTCACAATTAAATTAAGCCTTTTACACATGTTTCTTGGTTCCTTGTTATGATTTTCTTGGACATGGATTACATAGGCTTATTAATAATTAAAGAGGTTGAATAGGGATATATTTCCTTGTAACTTATCTATTTTGCATTTCTTTAAGGGTGTGATGAAAAATTGTCATTAATCAAAGTTAAAGTTGGTTGGTGTAGGATGCAATATTCTTGTACCCACCGCAGTTCTTACACCAGATGGACAATCAACTGATTCACTACAGATTGAATCCAAAAATATCACAACTATTAAGGGGTGGTGCGCACCTACCTCTCAAGACTTGTTCAACTTCCTATATCAGGATTGGAGCATTACGGAGATGCCAAAGATGGAGGTCAGTCACGATTTATTGTGTTTCCTGTTAAGTCATCTATTGCAGACAAGAGCCGAATAATTATATATAAATTACGGATTATGAGATAGGTTTTGTTAGTGATACCTTGAAGAGACTTTGATATTTTTTTTGTAACTTTGAAATATTGTATCACCTCGACCCTCTGTGGCTTGAGCTATGGTTTTACTATGTATATTTACAGAGATTTTTGAACAAAGAAGGAGTTGATGCTGGTTTCACTTATATGTTGTTCCTATTGATATTTGTAATGATTCCTTTAATCATTTAAGTTTATAGCTTTCATAAATGGAAACAAGTCGGTTGGTTAGGGACCAACCAACCCAGCTCGTTCTCACCATTATTATTTCAGTGTGCTTAGAAACAGTAACATTATTTTGCATGAGATTGATTTCTTTATGGTTGAGCTTGAAAATGTGGTGAATCTCTTGTAGTTGTGTTTCTTTTGCACGTGATATCATATCTAAGGAGTACTTGTGTGCATTGAGTGTTTTTTTATTACAGTTCCAATATTTCTATTTTTTTTTTCTGAAGCATCACAACATATCTTTTCTTTGCAAAGAAGGTTTCTTGAAATATTTCTAGAAGATAGTTAGGGTTAAAAATTTTCATGCTTTAAGTTATGTTTATTTCCTTTATGGTGAAGCGTACCCTAATTAGAACACGAAGTGTAGTTGTGTGATGGTTTCTTTATGTATGACTTTAAGATCTCACGATATACATGAATGACGGTAAATCAAATATTGTTAAGTACGGAAATTATTAAAGATATTTTATGAGTTTACAGACCTCATGTGATTACATTAAATTTATTCTTATGTAGAGTACATATATCACATTTTGAATGAGATCCAGAAAGGGTTTAAGTTTAATATTTCAAATAATGATCTTTTATTGCACGCATGAGTTTGTCATTTCTACAAGTTTGAGAATTTCGTTGAATCTTTGCAGTTTGTTTTTATTCAAAGTTTGCAGTTAATTCAAGCTTGTTTTCATTATCGCTCAAGTTAAAGTTCCCTTTCTGCATTGTTAATTTTTTTCTTACTGTTTTAGCACATCAATCTATGAATGAAGGATTTTTTAATGTGAATCTTTCCTAGTAAAGTAATAGAATGTTCTAAGTGCAGGAACAAAGTGTTCCAATGTAGGAACACAGTGTTCCAGTATAGGAACAAAGTGTTCCAGTATAGGAATAGAATGTTCCAGTACAGTAACAAAGTATTCTGGTGTGCGAACGGACCCATTCTGGTACAGGAATGTAATTATTTTTGTACAGGAATGAGAGATTTTTGATATAGGAATCATATTTAAGAACACAATATCTTAGCATTTCTTTATGTTTTCTAAGCATTAGAATTCGATTACAGGAACATAATTTTGCTCTTTGATTTCATTTTAAGTTTGACTGCAAGGAATACTTTTTTATTTTATCAAAGTCTTTGGCGAGTATTTGTTTTGAGTGAATCTAGCACCCAGAGTGCCTTGGTGTCATTTTTCTAAAAGGTTTTCTTTGTGATTCATTGCTTAACTGATTCTGCATGATTTAATTAGTAGATCAGAAATAGAATTTGTAGAAGTTAATCCCAGAATATTTGGCATTTCTCGTGCTATGCATCGAATCTTACATAGTCATGGTTTTACAAATTAATTGTTGAAGGAATTCAATTAAATTGTAATTCCGACACCCAACATTTTGGCGCCATTGTTGAGAATGCATTGAAAGAAACCCAGTAAAACTTTTGATTTTTCTACAATAGGGGTGAGTCTTCTTTATTTTTTCCAATGCAGTGTGCTTCTATTTTTTCAAGGAATTTTATTTGAATTAATTTACGTGTTTCCTTTTCCTTTACTGTGGCATTTGATTGAATTTTTTTCCAGCAAGTTTGTTTAGTTTTGTTATTTTTTGGTTGATTTACTTTAAAATGTATGACTAGGAGAGGTATGGGTTCGAAGCTCAATAAGGGCCGAAGAAACAGTGATAAATCGGAAAAATTTTCTCATATTGGACCTTCATTCCAAACAGAAATTCCAAGGAAACATAAACCCACCAAATAGGCATTGCTCATCTGGAATTTGGAGACACTAGTTTAGGAGTTTCACAACTAGCGGGAGGGAAGAAAGAGACTACTAAGACTCAAAAGATTAATCTGAACCATAGCCAACTTTCACATTCTGTTGAGAGTGGTCTGATTGAAAGAAGAAGAATGGAAGATAATGAAGATCATGTTGAGGGGATTGGTGAAAATCAACTGATGGAGGAGCAATCCACCTTTGGGTTCCCGATTGTGGATCCGAAAGGAGTAGTTCAAATGAAGAATATTCCACCATCCGTTCTCCCCCGTTTCCATTGTAAGGTACATGAAGATCCAAATTCCTTTTTATTTGCATTTGATGTACTGTGTAGGAGTTACAATTATTCTTCATATGCCCAAAAGTTAAAACTATTTCCTGCAACTCTCAAGGATTCAACATTATGTTGGTTCATGGGACTAGGAGAAAATACTATAGCTTCTTGGGAACAAATGAAGAGAGTGTTTTTAACTAAATATCAGGAATATTTCAAAATTAGAGAAATGAAGGATGAGATTTTCACTATTGCACAAGGTGAAGATGAGACATTGGAAGATTATTTAGAAATATTTGTGTATATTCTTCAAAGTCAAAACATAAATTTGATCTAAGTTCTATTAGGACCTTGTTTTTGTGAGGACTTATTGATGATGTTAGAAATAATTTAAACTTGCTAGGACAAGGAGATATTGCTCAAAAGGATTTGGATTAGATTTGTGACTTGTGCAGGAAGTTCTCACAGAATCAATCTAGATCTAGTAGAGGAATTCAAAGTAATTTTAGAAATAGTAGATTTGAATCTATAGATGCTATGATTATTGGGTTGGAAAATAAAATGGACAATATGACAGCTGAAATTATGAATATTGTTAGCAAACAAATAGATTCTTTAAAATTTTAGAAAAAATTTAGTAGAAATGCAAGAGACATTGTCCATTTATTATCCGAAATGTAGAAAAAAACATTTTATGTGAGTGTCCTGCAAATATTAAGAGTGCTAATAATTGTGTGATATGTACAAGGAAATACCCTACCAATGAATGTCCTTCTATACTGAGTGTTATCACTCATGTTTTCCCAGAAGTTGTAAGAAGGGGAAAGAGGTTCGAGGTAACCACAAACCAATCTTTTAGATACAGAATCTAGCCAATCTATATGTAGAGAGGGCACTCTCTTTATGATTTAGCTTTGTTTTGAAAGATATTAGGCTACTTGTGAAATTTAGGAGTTTTTTTTGAGTTTGGGTGGTGAGATTCAATAGCAGAGGGTAGGATTAACTAATTTAGGCCATTGGGTTAATGGAGTCAAAGAATATGGGTTAACTGGACTTGGATTCTTAACAAAGGATGGTTTCACAGAGCAAGATAATCAAACACGGACCAAATAAAGACTTGAAATAAATGGAATGTTTTCAAGATAGATGAAGGGCAGTTAAGAATCCTTCAACATACTTAAGAGAGCAAAACGTGACTAACCATTAATAAAGAGAAATTAAGAATTCTTTACCAAATGATTATAATGAAAAACTAGAAAACATGAGCAATTAAAAATTCATTGTTTATACTAATTCAGAAGAAAACATAGAGAATAATAACAATTGAAAACAGAGTGCAATTAAGCATATTATGAGTTACTCTTTTTCGTTTATCATTCATATGTGAAACATAGATGATATTATAAACAAGAAAAACTTTAAAACACAAGGTATAGAGGACTTATTGATTTGATGTTTGATTCAAGAATTCTAAGAAAAGTACCTTGCATTAATTCTTTGTCCAGCAAGCCATACAAAAGTTGAGTCCAACAGCACTTTCCATATAATACTTTCATCCTTCCTTAACATATTATTAAGCAGTCTAATCAATTCAACTATGTTTGATATAAATCTTCTTAGAAAGTTGATCTTTCCTAGGAAAGCTTGAAGTTCTTTGACATTTCTGGGGTGGGGTATTTGCAGAATAGCTTCTATTCTAGCAGGATCAATTATGATCCCATATTTGGAGATGATGTGGCCTGGGAGTTTTCCTTCCTCTAAACCAAACAAGGACTTTTTAGGATTTAAAGAAATTCCATATTTTCTACATTTCAAAAATACTTGTTTTAGATGATCCAAATGTTGCTGATCTGATTTAGAAAAGACAGTCAAGTCATCTAGATATATAACCAACAAATCATGAATTTCTTTTGCAAATGTTATATCCATTGCTCTTTGGAAGGTTGCCCCTGCATTCTTAAGTCCAAATGGCATTTTGACATATTTGAATGTACCCCATGGTGTTGTAAAAGAATTTTTTTCCTGGTCATCAGGATGAACCAGAATCTGGTTATAGCCTGAGAAACCATCTAGAAGTGAAACCCTGGAAGCACCTACTACCCTTTGTAATATATGATCCATCTTAGGTAAAGGGTAATTGTCCTTCAAAGAGACCTTATTTACATTCCTTAAGTCAACACATAATCTCATTTCCCCAGTTTTCTTTCTGGTAGGTACTAAATTAGACACCCACTTTGACAATATGATAGGAGCAATTATCCCTGCTTCATACATTCGTTTGATTTCTTTTTCAATTAAAGGAAGCAAGACAGGGTTTATTCTTCTAAGATTTTGTTGAAATAGTTTTTGATCTTCCTTCAGAGGTATTGTATGCTAAATTATAGAGGTATCATATAATTTCAGGTCTTCATAAATCCAAGAAAAAGCATCCTGGAATTCCTTCATTAATTCAACATATTTGAGTTTTTGGTCAGGGGACAAAGATTTAGATAATTTCACCATTTTCGGTTTTTCTTCAGCTCCAAAGTTATGATCTTCAAGGTCTGCTTTTAAGGGTTCCATTTTAGGTTTCTTTAGAATATCATTGAAATAAAAAAGATCTTCCAAAGGAGTTAATCCTTTAGGCAAATGATTATCCTTTAAATTGATGACTTCAGATTCTCCTTCAATAATCTCACCAATATCCATTTCTTTAAGATCCTGAATTTCGTTGTTGGTAAATTTTGTTGGATGAAGAATTTGAGTTGCACGTTTTGCTGAAATGTTTATTTCAATCTTATCTATTTGATCAAACTTACTAATTGTATCTACATCTATGTTGATATTGGAAAATTCTTCCTCTAGGGTTAAGAAATTGTTAATCTACTTATCATTATCAAACACTTGCCAGTTCTTTACATTGTCAGGTATGGCTGGTCTGTGTCTAATCTTAGTTGTGAACTGATGATTGGGTTCAAATGGTAATTTACATGTGTTGGCAAATGTTTCTAGACTATGAGCATGCAAGTTATGTTTTCTTGGGATTTTAGTAAGATGAGTTTCTAAAAATGTATTGAGAATCTCTATCACTATTCCTCTGTAATATCTCAATCTGGGATCATTTGCTAGAAACTTCCCATTGATCTGTTGAATGATTAAATCAGAATCTCCTAAGACAGATACCCTAATTGCCCCTAATTTCTTAATAAGTTTAAGACCTAGAAGTAAGGCTTCATATTCTGCCATATTCTTGGTGCATCTAAAGTTTAATCTGTAGGCATGACCTTTAGCATGACCATTTTAAAGATTGTGCACCCAAATTCCTGCTCCTGTTCCTATTTTGTTAACTGAGCCATCAAATTCTAAGTACCAAAGAATTTCATGTTCATAATTGGTATCAGGAGTCACGGGAATATGTTTAATAGGGAGATCTGGTTTTTCAGTTTCTTCTAGTTTCTCTTGAGTATCTGATGTATCATTGTTTTTAGAAATTTCCTGGATTTGAACACTAGACTTTTCACTTGTAAACCTTTCTGGTTCCTCTGTCAAAACATTTAATTCATTTGAAGGATCAATTTCAACATTATAGAGAATAAAAGAATCCATATCTGAATGTAATGAGTAGATAGGGAAACTTTGAGGTTTCTCCTGACTGCTTACCACATATTTCATTAAAGTTTCTCTATATAGTTTCTTAGGTTGACCAAACACTGAAATAGTAGCATAAGACATGTCCAATTGTAGAGATCCGTGGGGCTTTGCACCCCAAGATCTGGATAATAGCATGCCATACTTTGGTGGAATATCAGCTACTACTATGTCCATTAAGATGGTTTTGGCAGGGTATTGAACGAGTGATACACATAAGTCTTTGATTAAACCTAAACACCTGAACTGACTTGAGTCAAAAGAAAAGAGGTCTTTATATGGCCTGGTCATGTCTAAGTCTAGTTTCTCCATTACAGATTTAGGCATTAAGTTATGAGAAGCGCCAGAATCAAACATGGCATTATGAAGTATTTTATCATGAATGTTCAAACTTACATAGAAAGGAGGAACTCCTCCATCTATTGATTTTCCATTTACTTCAGGGCCAAAAATCAATTCATGCGGGTCATCAAAGACATTCACCAAGTCTTCATTCACAAAAATTTCGAGTGATTTATTAATTTGGCTTTTGTAGACATCGTGTTTAGCTAGTTCAGACAAAGGAACAACTATTTTTAATTTGCCTTCTTGAGCCTCAAGATTGAAAGGTTTCTCAGTCTGAGTCCTTGTATTTCGGACAATTGGATTCTCTTTTTCTGTTGTGTTTTCAACGTTTTTCTCCTTTTCAGGTATGGGGTTATGAGTTGAAGTTGTTTCCAAATCAATTTCTGGAGGTTCTTCCACATTTCCTTTGGAAGGAATAGAAGTAGAATATTGTTTGTTATTTGGTTGATTATCGAATACATCTTAAATAATTGGGTTATTTGGATTAGGATCTGTTCTAGAGAGAATATGTACAAGGGGGAAATTGATCTTACCTTCGTCATGTTGCTTTGTATCTTTTTGTCTGTTGGTTTCAGGAACATTAATCCTTTTGCTCCTCAGGTTATATTGTTTATGGACTTCATAAATTATTGTATCATATCCCTCCCTATAGTCAAATGATTCACATGACTGATTTTGGAATTGTTTAAGTGTTGAGGGATTTGATCCCCTAGGGCTTTTGGGTGGAAACCCTAGCAAACTGAAAGTTGTCTAAACAAAGAAACATGCACTCACAGAGCCATTATGCTATCAAAAGCTAATTCTAAAGTAAGAAGGACGTACCTTAGGTCCTACGTTCGAGTAGTTCCTCAAGGGTCCAAACCCTTCTTTGCGTCCCTTTCGCTCCTTTGTCCTGCAAAACCAACAATTCCAAAGAATGCAGCGGTATATGGACAAAGATTTAGACAAAAATCACTAGAACAGAGATCAGAGAATTTAGATTCTACTTCCTGCAATGGAGGAAGAAAGTATGAACGATGGTGTAAATCTTCCCAAGGTCGATCTATACCCATAATTGCTTCAAGAATTGCTTCTTTCCATGGTAGAACTGAATTTAAGCAGTCCAAAGCAGAGGTAGAATCAAGGCTCCAAGCAGGGGCCACATTGCCATCTAACTCCTCTTCGGAAAAAGGAGTAGAATGGTCATCTGCAGAGTTTAAGATAGACTGATATCTAAGCTCAGCTGCAGATATAGGAAATGCCATTCCATTCTCTTGTCCTCAACTAATGTGGTCGTAGGTGAAGGCAAAGTCCAGGGGTCTGAAAAACAACGAGTTCGAAAGAACCCATCTCGAGAAAACTCCCTAGATGATGAAATGGCATTGATTTTAGCGATAGGAGAGGGAAACTCAAAAGTACCCATCAACGAGGAATACTCCCTACTCCTAGATTCTCAGTAAGCGCCGACAAGGGTTATCCACTAAGGAACAGTAGAGTCGGAAGTTGCTTGAGGATCAACTGACAATAATCAATTGATCAACCTTTACAATTTTTCCCATCATGAGGAAGAAAATTGACACGAACAGAGTCGAAAAGAACGACTCCATTTCGTATACCCAGTCCTTCCTAGGAGGAGATATAATCTAGGTTAGCATCTACAACTTCTAACTTCAATATTAACCGGACCTCCCCCAAACACATATAGAAGGCCGGATAATCCCATGCGGGCATGAGAATGCCATCGAATGCAGTCAAAAACGGTAGGTGAAGGAACAACCGAAGGCGATCCAAATAGCCTTCCAAACATGACATCGACATGACGCACGTGGAAGCCCCTTCATCAATAATGGTTCGAAAAATGTTAATTTTCCGGTATGTAGACTTTATTTGAAAAGCCATGTGATGAGGGAGTCGCTTTTTGACATTTAACATGTCAAAAGTGAGCACTAAAGAATTAGTTGGATCGACTACCCCAATCGCGGAAAGTAAAGCACTTCTCTGAGCAGGACACGACTGGAGAACCTCTAAAGCAGACATAGCGCACGAACTCTAAGCCAGATCCTCCACAATGGAGTAATTCTGTGCGACCCTAACATTAGGATTAATCGTCGCGCGTTTAGCGGAACCTTTCGGTATCCGTGGTATAGTCTCGACAGGGGGTCGCTCAATATGAATGTCAGTACTTCTGGGAACAGCCTTATCCTTGGAAGTTTCGGCTTCACCGTAATCACGTGACCAAGTAGCCACATGGACGTTGGAACCCATCATGAAAACATTCAATGATTTTTCCCCTTCCTGGTTGCCCCCGGCGGAGGTTCCAGGGTTTGAACTCGTGCCAGCAAGAAGTTGCTGCCCTTGGGGAAAAGGGTTAGTTAACACAGCGTGGGAACTAGAAGTCCCTTGCTGCCCTAACAAGTGCTGAGCGTCTTCAATCTTGGGGAAAAGATGAGTTAAATGGTCTCCATTGCATAACTTGCATGGAAACTTGACTTTCTTTTTCGACTCATTTCTACCACCACCAGCATTATTTCCAGACTTATTTGCATCAGGCTTCCCATCTTGGTTCTTTTTCTTACCTCGTCCTTTCTTTTTCCCATTGGAATTTTGATTTCCTTTGGGGTTATCAGATTGGACGGCATTAATCGAAGAATTTTGGGAAGCGGAAGGGTTAGACAATGTGACTTGGTTGTTAGAAGCAGTTTGTAAAGGCAACTGCTGCAGTTGATTTAACAAGTTCACCGCATTGGTGTCTATCGACCCAACAATACCATCCGCGTGGGGACCTGGCTTTTGCTTAGCTACGTCACCCTTGGACCCAGGAGCATCTGGCAAGTACTTTTGTAGGATCCTAGACTGAGAGTAGATCAATTCTAACTACTGGGCCCTAAAAATGGCTTGCTCCTCAGAATAGACCCCAGAGATGGAGACATCTTTGGAGATCTCAGGTATCAAAGACTTCAAGAACCACTCAAGACGATACTCCGGAGGGATTTCGTCTTTAATGAGCCTCTTTCTCCGTCTCCATTCCTGAATGTGATCAGAAATGTGAGTTGCCCTATCCTGACGAAAAGTAGCTAGTAGTTCGATTCCGGCATCATACCGGACGGGCAACTGAAAATGGCTCAAGAAAATATTAGCTGTCGGCAAATGATGTAAAGCTGTCCCCAGGAAACTCTATATACCACTTGGCTGCGTTACCAGTCAAGGTGCATTGAAATAATCTCAACCTAACCGAGTCATCGATTAGGGAGTTCGATGAGCACCATAAGTGGAACGTGGTTACGTGGTCGCCCGGATCCTCACCACTCTTCCCTTCGAATTTTGGAATATCGGAAGGAAGTTTAGTTGGGACCAGAGGCCAGGCCGGATTATACTTGATTGGGTCGTTAGTTAACTTAGTGAGGTTTGGCAAGTTTAACATTGCCAGAAACGGAAGTCTAGGAGGAGCTTGGGGATTCCACCCTGACTGGGCAACACTCCCGAAGCTCTGAAAAGATTGGCCTGGAATTTGGAAGGCACCAGGCTGCCTGAAGTAACCAGTAGAACCCGCTGAGCCAAAAGGAAAGCCTTGTGACCCAGCAAAACTCGGAGTTTGACCAACTCCGGCCGTATATCCACCATACCCAGCAAAATTTCCTCCTAAAGGATTGTATGGAGTTGACAACCCCTGATATGGATTCCAAGCCGAAGCTAGGGGAGGAATACTTTGGAATGAACTAACCGTGGTATACGGCCTATTCCCATATTGGCCGAAGAATGAATTCCCAGTTCCGGCACTACTAAGCCTAGGGTTATTCCAACCTTGGAAAGGATTGTTGCTTTGTCCTACTGAAGAAAAAGGCATAAATCCTATCGTAGGGTTGGAATGTGGTATATGACCACTTCCGAATGGAAAACCTTGGAATGAAGCCGACCCACTCATCATGGACGTGGCGGCCCCGAATGGAGCTGAAGGAATGCCCTGTGAATGGGTGCCAAATGGGAAGTACCCAAAACCAAAAGCATTTGTTTGGGAATTTCCACTCGTGGATGGAATGGAGGTAGACCCAACAAAAGACGTGCTAGAAAAAGATCCCAATAAAGAGACGGAGGGGATGGAAATAGTTCCACCCCCTTGTACAGATATAGGAGTATGTACAGTCGCAGCACTTGTAGAAGCCATGCTTCCAGCAGTGGTCATCGAAGGTAAGCGTGTAGCGTAACCTGGACTTGACGGTCTATGCGTCGGAGTCCCAACGTATTGCAATACGTGTGGATGACTGGAAGGTAGGGGAGAATTCAGAGCCACTAATGACTCTGAAATTTCTTCTACCTCGATATTATCCTCCGCTTGTAAGCGAACTTGAGAAAGAACTGGAGTGTTCCTCTCTTGTTCTACGAAAGTACCAGGCCTTGCTTCAATACTAATGCCCCCGAGGGGAGGATCAATCCCCGATGTGTCAATTGCCGTGGGACGAAACCCACTGGTATTATTACCTCTGCACCTTCTCGGAGAAGGCTCTAAACTCGGTGGTGATAGACCACGAAGTCTTCGAGACCATCTAGGAGATCGGTCAGCCACTTTGAATTCTTTGTTTAAAATCTAGCTAAAGACTCAAAAAATTTAAAGCTAGGCCAACTAAGAGCACAGAGCACCCACTATTAAGTCCCTAAAGATACAGTCAGTCAAACAACTTCCAAGTATTTCCGCTCCGTGTGATTAGGACCGGACACCAAAATACGAGAAAGTGAAAAATAAGGGGCCTTCCGAAGATAGTCTGGGATGATGAGGGCCCAGGCCTATCAGCGAAGGTATCAGAGGAAGTTACTTGACCTCTAACAACAGTCTGCGCCGGTGCAACCCCAAGCTCAACAAGGGTGCCCTCCAGTAGTGCTGTTGAGAGTGAACAACGTCGACCTGAGTGCCACGGATTCCCTCCATAGCCACCATGTAGTTCCAGGAAAAGCAACTATGGATAACCAACTCGTCGCAGAAGCCAGGCGCAAACAGTCGTGAGTAAGTCGGACAAGTAGAAGGGGGTATCTCTCTTCCTTCTTCACAGACCCTCGTGCTTAACTCCCAGATCCACTTTCCTCGCGTCTCCTAACGCTATTGGATTTTCTCCTCGTTAATCAGACTCTATGTTTGACGTTTAATATGGCCTGGAGAGTTAACTCTCACTCGCCTATCCAAGGCCTAAAGTCCTAAAACTTGTTTGTGTATTTAACTTAAAAGAAAAAAGTTCTAGTTGATTTTAGTTAGCGCTTGATTTTAAGGGCTTTTCTTTAAGTCAAAGGATGATGGAAGTGAAACTAGTGGTGTTTTTTCGACGCAAAAGAAATTAATAAAACCTAACTATATGCATGTGCACTTTGTCATTGTTTTTCGATGAAGAGTCATTTCTACAGGGTTCGAAAGGAAACTTCTAATGAAACAAACTTTTCTTTTCTTTTCTTTTCATTCACACTTCACACTCAAAAGTTAACAAAACTATTTATACTTAAAGAGATGCAAATCTATCCTAATGCAAGAACTAAATGCTTGATGCAAGATTGAAAGCTACTCTAAAACAAGAAATGAAAGTTGCTTTGCTTATCAAATTTTCTTTTGCCACTTACAATATTTAGATGGAATATGAGATGCTACAATTCATTTCGTCTAAATACTAAAAGAAAAACTCAAGATAACATAAAGCACTTTCACTCACCAAAAGGAAACCAAATGAAAAGCAAGTTCAAGAAAGCAAAACAAAAACTTTTCAAAAAGTTCTCTTCAAAGTAGCAACAAAAAAGTCTTTTCGAAAATGCTCTCAACAACAAGTGAAACTTTGCGATTGGAACAATAAGCAAGAAACACTTTTGCAAGTTGACACCCTACAAAGAATGAAAACTCAACAAAAACAAGTGTTTAAAAAGGTTTTTTTAACAATCGAAAGCAACAAGGAAAGCTTTGGTAACAAAGACCAAAAAGATCAAAAATGCAATTTCAAGAAAGTATCAAATGACAACTTTGATGAAACAAAGAAGTAAACGGTCATAAAAAGCGATTTCGTTAAGCAAACAAAAAGTCACCAAAAAGAAAAGTTGAACACAAAGATTGATAACAATCTTTCTGCTCTGATAAATCAGAGCAGCCAAGATTTCAGTCAAGAAATCTTGCATGCTTTTAGAAAAAAGATGATGACGCTTGCAAACACAAAACAAGACCAAAAATCCTTATAATTAGAGAGAAATCGGAGTAAGACGCTTGCGGTAACACTGACAACTAATACTAACAAAAATGACTGTTTCAAACTGACTCAGAACACCAGACTAACTTCAGAGACACAAAAATTTATAAATATTGAAAGTTGCAAGATATACGCGACTGTAATTTGTGCAGAATGCGTGTATACGCTTCTGTGCCTAAGGAAACCTACATATACACGGGTTTACTTCAGGAAACAAGCGTTTATACGCTTCTATAACTAAGGAAAAAGGCGTATATATAATATTTCAAGAAAAATAAAAAAAAAACTAAAGAAACTGGCAAAACTCAGAAGTCAAGAACATACCAGACAGTAACAGTAAACCAACAAGCAACTGAGCCCTGATAGGCTTGACAAACACCCAAACTAGGAACAACAAGAGTGTCGTCCCCAGTGGAGTCGCCAATTCTGTAGAGGGATTTGATCCCCTAGGGCTTTTGGGTGGAAACCCTAGCAGACTGAAAGTTGTCTAAACAAAGAAACATTCACTCACACAGCCGTTATGCTATCAAAAGCTAATTCTAAAGTAAGAAGGACGTACCTCAGGTCCTATGTTCGAGTAGTTCCTCAAGGGTCCAAACCCTTCTTCGCGTCCCTTTCGCTCCTTTGTCCTGCAAAACCAACAATTCCAAAGAATGCAACAGCATATGGACAAAGATTTATACATAAATCATCTTTATGTTATAAAATAAGGAAGTTAGTTATGAGCTTTAAACAACCATTCATACATGAAATTCAAACATGAACATCATAAACATAAAGAAGAAGAATATCGGGAACCAAGACGTGTTTCTTTATTATAGACAAATAGAATGTACAAAAGGAGTAATATCACCTGAGAAACCTTTCGCAGGCTCCAAGCACAGCTTCCTTCCGGATCCGTCCCGCCTCAAGCCTCTAGCATATCTCCTTCCAAGACTCACTCCATGATGCCATAACTAAGGGATGAACATCAAATCACAAGGAAACAAGGGTTTCCTGTACAAATGGGGAAAGTGCAGAAGGCACAAGGGTCTTCAGACCTGGTCAGGGGGAAAATCCAGTATAAGAACCTTTCTCTCTCTTCTCTCCTCCCTTAGGCCTTCCCTTTGATGTCTTTTTATACCAATTCCAAAGTATTTTTTTAGTTAGGAATTGGTTGGGAACAGTTGGGCCACGTGCACTAACAGGTGATCAGCAGGTAAAACCCGCGATCTCCGCCCGAAAATAAGAAGTTTTATATTTTTTTAAGTGTTTTAATACATATACGCGGGTTGGGTATATATGGACCCACGTATACACGCGTTTAGCTCAGGGCAATGTCGCGTACAGGGAATAAAACACTGTTTTTTAAATTTGGGACCAAGTCTGGAAGGAGGGGTTGCCGTAGGCCATGAGTGCAGCATCACAAACCATAGTAGTGAGATTTTGAGCTATAACATTAAGCATGCGAGCTTCTTGATCCTATTGGGTTAAGAAAACTTGTTGTTCATTGGTTAGTCCCATCAAATTAATTTGAGTGTCTTCTGCTGGTTCATCAGAAGTTGAGGCTTCAGCATAATTTTTCTGGAATGGGGGCCTAATATTTTGGTTAGGCCCAGTCTTCCCAGTATTTGTGTTTTGGTTCTTCCAGAAATTTGGATTTCTCCCAGTATTGCTTGGTTGCCCATCCCAAGGGGATTTTCTCTCGATTTTTTCTACTCTATCCCCAAGCCTATCCATTCCTTTAATAATAGCATCTAATTTCTGTTCAAAGTCCGAAGGTTCTTCTTTCAAAGGTATCCTCCTTTCGGCTCTGGCACTAACTGGTTTAGATATCAGGTTGGCTTCAACACTGACAATTATACTTTGCATCTCTTCTAAGGTTTGAGGAGCTCTTTCCCTAAGTTGGTATGCCATATCTGAATCAAATCCATTAGGGAATATGATCAATGCCAAATCTAGAGGAGGTCTAAGATTTTGAGGGATAGCATTGTAAACATTATTGAACTTAGTGCAATAGTCTTGCACTGTTTCTTATGTACCTCTTTTCAGGCTTTCATATTCTGATAAAATGTGGAGAGGATATTTTTTCTTTTCCCATCTATTCAAGAATGTCTGGTAAAGATCTTGTAGGTCATTGATACTATTTGCAGGGAGGGATCTAAACCATGTTCTAACATCTCCAGTCAAACTTTGAACAAATACTCTCATTCTAACATCATCAACATCAACCTCATATATTTCAAAGTAATCAGTCATTTTTTTAGTATGTTGTTGAGCTGTGTATGTGCCAATGCCATCAAAAGGAGTGATTTTACTCTGATAACCTTGGCGCATAACCCCTAGATTGGCAGGTAAATGCAGAGGAGTTTATCGGTTTGCCATGGTTGTAGGAATAGATGTAACAACTGGTGTGGTAGGAATAACAATGGGGATCTGAGTAGTAGATGGAGGGGTGGAAGGGGTGGCTTGAGGTTGTGAAGTCTGAGGTGTTAATGGTAAACTTGGAGAGGCGGTAGTGATCACAGAAAGGTCTAGTGTTCTGTCAGAGGTAAGCTCAGATTGAATGGAGTTCTGCAAATGTCTATCAAGATGTGAAGTTAAAACTTCAAGTTGCAAATTTTCAATAAATATTGGATCATGAACTGTGTGGCCTAACCCTGATTCAGAAAAGGTTACAAAGAAAGAGGTTTCAAACCACTCATCAAAAGGTTTGTCCTAAAGGTAAATCCACTTGACAGGATAGGATCTTGATCTATACAGAGGCCGAGAACTAGCAGAACTTTCTTGGCTCTCTTGTCTCCTATGAATCCTAGGAATCATATTAGGATTTTCAAACACAGGTGGGGGATTTGGATCAGGATTAGATCTAGTGTAATGAATCCTTTCTGAAGCCAGGTTTCTAGGTATATTTTTGGTTTTTTCTGAAAATGGGTTGATAATACAACTTCAACAGTTTCTTTAAGAGGTTTTAGATATGAGTTTCAAACTTTCTTAAAGGCTTATTTGACAAAAGGAATGATCAAGTATTTGGAACCAAATGTCCAATCTATAAACTAGACCGGAGATAGATTGAAGTAGCATTCATTTAATTCTGCAATTGCAAAGCAAGAGCAATTCAAAGGCTACCTGGCTAACTTCAGACTCCATCTGTAGCTTATAAAGTAAAAAATAATAACAAATATTTTGTTCAGTTCCCAGTGTAGTCGCCACTATGCTATCATTTAGGTTTTCCCAGAAGTTGTAAGAAGGGGAAAGGGGTCCGAGGTAACCACAAACCAATCTTTTAGATATAGAATCTAGCCAATCTGTATCCAGAGAGGGCTATCTCTTTATGATTTAGCTTTGTTTTGAAAGATATTAGGCTAGTTGTGAAGTTTAGGAGTTTTTTTTGAGTTTGGGTGGTGAGATTCAATAACAGAGGGCAGGATTGACTAATTTAGGCCATTGGGCTAATGGAGTCGAAGAAGATGGCTTAACTGGACTTGGATTCTTAACAAATGATGGTTTCACAGATGAAGAGAATCAACCAGGGACCAAATAAAGACTTGGAATAAATGGAATGGTTTCAAGATAGATGAAGGGAAGTTAAGAATCCTTCAACATACTTAAGAGAGCAAAACGTGACTAACCATTAATAAAGAGCAATTAAGAATTCTTTACCAAATGATAATAATGGAAAACTAGAAAACAAGAGCAATTAAGAATTCACTGTTTATACTAATTCAGAAGAAAACATAGAGAATAATAACGATTGAAAACAAAGTGCAATTAAGCATATTCTGAGTTACTCTTTTTTGTTTATCATTTAGATGTGAAACATAGATGATATTATAAACAAGGAAAACTTTAAAACACAAGGTATAGAGGACTTATTGATCCGGTGTTTGATTCAAGAATTCTGAGAAAAGTCCCTTGCATTAATTCTTTGTCCAGCAAGCCATACAAAATTTGAGTCCAACAGCACTTTATTCCAAAAAATCAATATTACAACAATGTCTCTGAATCCCCCCTCAATACTCCAATTGAGGGGGTATTTATACAAAATATTTACACAAAATATCTCATAACAGCATGAGATATATTCTAGTGATGACTAATCCTATTTTACACGAAAATAGAGACAACTAATCTTGAAGTTAGGAGAAAGGGAAACTGATGTTGTGTTGTTCCTTTTCTTGCTGAGTGTGCTGGAGGCAGGCCATATTATTTGGCTTGCTTCTATCTTCTCTAGTAACTCTATGCTGGCTGCCCTATTTTGACTGATACTCTTTACCTGTTCTGATACACTTCGACCTGTTTGAGCCCTTTCCATATTTGTTAATCTTGCTATGGTAAAAGCTCAAAATTTATATTTTACCAGGAGTAAATTTACAAAATTTCCAACATATCTTCCCACCATTTTTGTTCTAGCAATCTGTGTTTCTGAAGCTTCCTCAAAGTTTCATCAGTTTCTGTATATCTGAAAAAGTTAGGCTGGAGTTGGAACAAGTGTTTAACCTCATGCTTAATATAGAATAAGTTCTCTAAGTTGTCATAGAGAACTCGGCTTGTGGAGAGTGATTTTACTCCTGATGCACTTGTTGATGAGCTAGCTTGATCTCTAGCATACTTATTCAATTTATCTACATAATCGATATGCTTCATTAATCTGTCACTGATGACCAAAGCACTTGGCAACCCTTTATTTTGCAAAACTGTGAACTTCTCTGCAAAAAAATTGATTTCCACTTGCATATCTTGGCATCTTCTCTCTAGATTCTGCATTAAAGTTCTCTTGGTTAGCACCCTTTTGACTTCCAGAATAGTGTTTGTCCTGTCTGGGATGCCAAGTACTTGTAGTTGTTCCTTATTTCTGTTATTCAAAAAATGTATAAGCCGGTTGGCTTGTTCAGGCATCTGTCCTAACAGAGCTCTTGTCTTTTGAATTTCTCCATGTGCTGCTCTCACTAATTCAATTTTCTCATAGATCACTTGGATGGAGACCCAAACATCATTTATGGATTGAATGATGTTGGCCCAAAGGATTTTCTTGATCTCTGTCAGGGGCTTGTCAAAAGTGAGCTCTTGTTCTAATGTTTTTACTTTACTTTCTAAGGCTTTAATTTCCCTTGTCTTTTCCACAACACTTATTTTGGAAATATCATAATTTCTTTCTGTTCTTTCTACCTTAGCCAATTTCTCTTTTACCTGTTTTAATTCTGTAACTTGTAATCTCATGTCTTCCATGGCCTTTTTCAATTCTTCTGTGCTCAAATTTGTACTGCTACCTGGTGTTGCTCCTGTTGTTGATGTACCTATGATTACCTTTACTGTGGCTGCTGGGATGTTTGGAGCCAATGTTGTTACAAGTGTTGAAGGGACTGCTGTTGAGACTATAGGGATTACATCAAGAGGCTGAGAGGTCAACTCTCCCTGCTTCTCTTTTAGTGCTTTTTCTAGTGCTTACTCTGTATCATTCAATCTTTCATTAAGTTTCATGAGTAGGTCCATCATTTCTTCTTCAGATTTCTGTTTGATAACCTCAACAGTCTGTGGATTTCTTGAAGGAGGTAGCTTCAGCTGTTTCCTTAAGGCAGCAATGTCTTCTTCCTTCTTCTTGATTAATGCTTCAACACCTTTTACATCTTTGCGATCATGTCCCAACCCAGTGATAATTTCTTCTAATGATTTTATTCTATTGTCCTTAGCCAAGGAGGAAGCTTTCTCCAATTGTAGTTGAGCAGTTGTATTGTCCAAGGAATTTTGTTGCTTGTGGGCCATCATTGCTTTGTCAGCCAGTGTGGAATAGACCATTTCTCCAGTTTGCTTGTGAAGTTCAATCTGGTCCATAGGATGAATATCCTTGGCTAGGACCTCCAAATTTGTTCTGATATAATCTGCCGCTGACTGGGATTGTTGCACCTTTGGCTTAAAGTAACTCATTATCATTTTTCCCTCTTTAATGTCATAAGCTGACATTAATCTCTGCTAGTTTGTGGGGTCCATATTCAAATACTAATTATAAATTTGAATTCTTATAGGATCATTTTTGGCCTTTATCTCTGTGAATGCATTTTTGATATCCAAGGCCTCTTTTCCTGGAGGTCTTCCTGATGATACTTCTGAACTTTGTTGTCTTTCTAGCTCTTGCCTCTGTGAGCTAATAGATGTTTCTCCCAATGGAAAAGTTTGCTGG
>APFE031246609.1:0-26095 GCA_000404065.3 Pinus taeda | reverse complement strand
ATGCAACAATATATGGACAAAGATTTACATGAAAATCATCTTTATGTTATACAAGAAAGGAGTTAGTTATAAACCTTTAAACATCCATTCATACATGAAATCCAAACATGAACATCATTAACATAAAGAAAGAAGCATATCAGGAACAAGACGTGTTTCTTTATTAGACAAATAGAATAGTACAGAAAAAGAGCAATATCACCTGAGCAACTTCTGCAGGCTCAAAGCTCAGCCTCCTTCTGGATCCGTCCCGCCTCAAGCCTCTAGCATATCTCCTTCCAAGACTCACTCCATGATGCCATAACTAAGGGATGAACATCAAATCACAAGGAAACAAGGGTTCCTGTACAAATGGGGGAAGTGCAGAAGGCACAAGGGTCTTCAGACCTGAACAGGGGGAAAATCTCAGTATAATAACCTTTCTCTCTCTTCTCTCCTCCCTTAGGCCTTCCTTTTGATGTCTTTTTATACCAATTCCAAAGTAGTTTTTTAGTTAGGAATTGGTTGGGAATAGTTGAGGCCACGCACTGCACTAACAGGTGATCAGCAGGTAAAACCCGCGATCTCCGCCCGAAAATAAGAAGTTTTATATTTTTTTAAGTGTTTTAATACATATACGCGGGTTGGGTATATATGGACCCACGTATACACGCGTTTAGCTCAGGGCAATGTCGCGTACAGGGAATAAAACACTGTTTTTTAAATTTGGGACCAAGTCTGGAAGGAGGGGTTGCCGTAGGCCATGAGTGCAGCATCACAAACCATAGTAGTGAGATTTTGAGCTATAACATTAAGCATGCGAGCTTCTTGATCCTATTGGGTTAAGAAAACTTGTTGTTCATTGGTTAGTCCCATCAAATTAATTTGAGTGTCTTCTGCTGGTTCATCAGAAGTTGAGGCTTCAGCATAATTTTTCTGGAATGGGGGCCTAATATTTTGGTTAGGCCCAGTCTTCCCAGTATTTGTGTTTTGGTTCTTCCAGAAATTTGGATTTCTCCCAGTATTGCTTGGTTGCCCATCCCAAGGGGATTTTCTCTCGATTTTTTCTACTCTATCCCCAAGCCTATCCATTCCTTTAATAATAGCATCTAATTTCTGTTCAAAGTCCGAAGGTTCTTCTTTCAAAGGTATCCTCCTTTCGGCTCTGGCACTAACTGGTTTAGATATCAGGTTGGCTTCAACACTGACAATTATACTTTGCATCTCTTCTAAGGTTTGAGGAGCTCTTTCCCTAAGTTGGTATGCCATATCTGAATCAAATCCATTAGGGAATATGATCAATGCCAAATCTAGAGGAGGTCTAAGATTTTGAGGGATAGCATTGTAAACATTATTGAACTTAGTGCAATAGTCTTGCACTGTTTCTTATGTACCTCTTTTCAGGCTTTCATATTCTGATAAAATGTGGAGAGGATATTTTTTCTTTTCCCATCTATTCAAGAATGTCTGGTAAAGATCTTGTAGGTCATTGATACTATTTGCAGGGAGGGATCTAAACCATGTTCTAACATCTCCAGTCAAACTTTGAACAAATACTCTCATTCTAACATCATCAACATCAACCTCATATATTTCAAAGTAATCAGTCATTTTTTTAGTATGTTGTTGAGCTGTGTATGTGCCAATGCCATCAAAAGGAGTGATTTTACTCTGATAACCTTGGCGCATAACCCCTAGATTGGCAGGTAAATGCAGAGGAGTTTATCGGTTTGCCATGGTTGTAGGAATAGATGTAACAACTGGTGTGGTAGGAATAACAATGGGGATCTGA
Organism: Pinus taeda; assembly: GCA_000404065.3. Taxonomy (NCBI): domain Eukaryota; kingdom Viridiplantae; phylum Streptophyta; class Pinopsida; order Pinales; family Pinaceae; genus Pinus; species Pinus taeda. The sequence continues at coordinate 24,324 of APFE031246609.1, read as the reverse complement.
GTAGTAGATGGAGGGGTGGAAGGGGTGGCTTGAGGTTGTGAAGTCTGAGGTGTTAATGGTAAACTTGGAGAGGCGGTAGTGATCACAGAAAGGTCTAGTGTTCTGTCAGAGGTAAGCTCAGATTGAATGGAGTTCTGCAAATGTCTATCAAGATGTGAAGTTAAAACTTCAAGTTGCAAATTTTCAATAAATATTGGATCATGAACTGTGTGGCCTAACCCTGATTCAGAAAAGGTTACAAAGAAAGAGGTTTCAAACCACTCATCAAAAGGTTTGTCCTAAAGGTAAATCCACTTGACAGGATAGGATCTTGATCTATACAGAGGCCGAGAACTAGCAGAACTTTCTTGGCTCTCTTGTCTCCTATGAATCCTAGGAATCATATTAGGATTTTCAAACACAGGTGGGGGATTTGGATCAGGATTAGATCTAGTGTAATGAATCCTTTCTGAAGCCAGGTTTCTAGGTATATTTTTGGTTTTTTCTGAAAATGGGTTGATAATACAACTTCAACAGTTTCTTTAAGAGGTTTTAGATATGAGTTTCAAACTTTCTTAAAGGCTTATTTGACAAAAGGAATGATCAAGTATTTGGAACCAAATGTCCAATCTATAAACTAGACCGGAGATAGATTGAAGTAGCATTCATTTAATTCTGCAATTGCAAAGCAAGAGCAATTCAAAGGCTACCTGGCTAACTTCAGACTCCATCTGTAGCTTATAAAGTAAAAAATAATAACAAATATTTTGTTCAGTTCCCAGTGTAGTCGCCACTATGCTATCATTTAGGTTTTCCCAGAAGTTGTAAGAAGGGGAAAGGGGTCCGAGGTAACCACAAACCAATCTTTTAGATATAGAATCTAGCCAATCTGTATCCAGAGAGGGCTATCTCTTTATGATTTAGCTTTGTTTTGAAAGATATTAGGCTAGTTGTGAAGTTTAGGAGTTTTTTTTGAGTTTGGGTGGTGAGATTCAATAACAGAGGGCAGGATTGACTAATTTAGGCCATTGGGCTAATGGAGTCGAAGAAGATGGCTTAACTGGACTTGGATTCTTAACAAATGATGGTTTCACAGATGAAGAGAATCAACCAGGGACCAAATAAAGACTTGGAATAAATGGAATGGTTTCAAGATAGATGAAGGGAAGTTAAGAATCCTTCAACATACTTAAGAGAGCAAAACGTGACTAACCATTAATAAAGAGCAATTAAGAATTCTTTACCAAATGATAATAATGGAAAACTAGAAAACAAGAGCAATTAAGAATTCACTGTTTATACTAATTCAGAAGAAAACATAGAGAATAATAACGATTGAAAACAAAGTGCAATTAAGCATATTCTGAGTTACTCTTTTTTGTTTATCATTTAGATGTGAAACATAGATGATATTATAAACAAGGAAAACTTTAAAACACAAGGTATAGAGGACTTATTGATCCGGTGTTTGATTCAAGAATTCTGAGAAAAGTCCCTTGCATTAATTCTTTGTCCAGCAAGCCATACAAAATTTGAGTCCAACAGCACTTTATTCCAAAAAATCAATATTACAACAATGTCTCTGAATCCCCCCTCAATACTCCAATTGAGGGGGTATTTATACAAAATATTTACACAAAATATCTCATAACAGCATGAGATATATTCTAGTGATGACTAATCCTATTTTACACGAAAATAGAGACAACTAATCTTGAAGTTAGGAGAAAGGGAAACTGATGTTGTGTTGTTCCTTTTCTTGCTGAGTGTGCTGGAGGCAGGCCATATTATTTGGCTTGCTTCTATCTTCTCTAGTAACTCTATGCTGGCTGCCCTATTTTGACTGATACTCTTTACCTGTTCTGATACACTTCGACCTGTTTGAGCCCTTTCCATATTTGTTAATCTTGCTATGGTAAAAGCTCAAAATTTATATTTTACCAGGAGTAAATTTACAAAATTTCCAACATATCTTCCCACCATTTTTGTTCTAGCAATCTGTGTTTCTGAAGCTTCCTCAAAGTTTCATCAGTTTCTGTATATCTGAAAAAGTTAGGCTGGAGTTGGAACAAGTGTTTAACCTCATGCTTAATATAGAATAAGTTCTCTAAGTTGTCATAGAGAACTCGGCTTGTGGAGAGTGATTTTACTCCTGATGCACTTGTTGATGAGCTAGCTTGATCTCTAGCATACTTATTCAATTTATCTACATAATCGATATGCTTCATTAATCTGTCACTGATGACCAAAGCACTTGGCAACCCTTTATTTTGCAAAACTGTGAACTTCTCTGCAAAAAAATTGATTTCCACTTGCATATCTTGGCATCTTCTCTCTAGATTCTGCATTAAAGTTCTCTTGGTTAGCACCCTTTTGACTTCCAGAATAGTGTTTGTCCTGTCTGGGATGCCAAGTACTTGTAGTTGTTCCTTATTTCTGTTATTCAAAAAATGTATAAGCCGGTTGGCTTGTTCAGGCATCTGTCCTAACAGAGCTCTTGTCTTTTGAATTTCTCCATGTGCTGCTCTCACTAATTCAATTTTCTCATAGATCACTTGGATGGAGACCCAAACATCATTTATGGATTGAATGATGTTGGCCCAAAGGATTTTCTTGATCTCTGTCAGGGGCTTGTCAAAAGTGAGCTCTTGTTCTAATGTTTTTACTTTACTTTCTAAGGCTTTAATTTCCCTTGTCTTTTCCACAACACTTATTTTGGAAATATCATAATTTCTTTCTGTTCTTTCTACCTTAGCCAATTTCTCTTTTACCTGTTTTAATTCTGTAACTTGTAATCTCATGTCTTCCATGGCCTTTTTCAATTCTTCTGTGCTCAAATTTGTACTGCTACCTGGTGTTGCTCCTGTTGTTGATGTACCTATGATTACCTTTACTGTGGCTGCTGGGATGTTTGGAGCCAATGTTGTTACAAGTGTTGAAGGGACTGCTGTTGAGACTATAGGGATTACATCAAGAGGCTGAGAGGTCAACTCTCCCTGCTTCTCTTTTAGTGCTTTTTCTAGTGCTTACTCTGTATCATTCAATCTTTCATTAAGTTTCATGAGTAGGTCCATCATTTCTTCTTCAGATTTCTGTTTGATAACCTCAACAGTCTGTGGATTTCTTGAAGGAGGTAGCTTCAGCTGTTTCCTTAAGGCAGCAATGTCTTCTTCCTTCTTCTTGATTAATGCTTCAACACCTTTTACATCTTTGCGATCATGTCCCAACCCAGTGATAATTTCTTCTAATGATTTTATTCTATTGTCCTTAGCCAAGGAGGAAGCTTTCTCCAATTGTAGTTGAGCAGTTGTATTGTCCAAGGAATTTTGTTGCTTGTGGGCCATCATTGCTTTGTCAGCCAGTGTGGAATAGACCATTTCTCCAGTTTGCTTGTGAAGTTCAATCTGGTCCATAGGATGAATATCCTTGGCTAGGACCTCCAAATTTGTTCTGATATAATCTGCCGCTGACTGGGATTGTTGCACCTTTGGCTTAAAGTAACTCATTATCATTTTTCCCTCTTTAATGTCATAAGCTGACATTAATCTCTGCTAGTTTGTGGGGTCCATATTCAAATACTAATTATAAATTTGAATTCTTATAGGATCATTTTTGGCCTTTATCTCTGTGAATGCATTTTTGATATCCAAGGCCTCTTTTCCTGGAGGTCTTCCTGATGATACTTCTGAACTTTGTTGTCTTTCTAGCTCTTGCCTCTGTGAGCTAATAGATGTTTCTCCCAATGGAAAAGTTTGCTGGCTAACTGCTCTTTCTTCTCTGTGGTTGTTTGTAGTTTCTTCCATTATCTCCTCTTCTGACAGAGGGTTCAATCTTTATCTCTTGGCCCAAGGCTGTTCAATAGGTCCGTTGGCAAGGGTAGTGGTTTCCCTGTCCCTTTTTTTGTTCCTTTCCTCATTTAGAGGAGTTTGCAATATTGGAATTTCTGCCACACTGGTTTGAGTTGGAGGAATTGGCACTTGACCCTGTTCTTTGGAAATTCCTGGCTGATTTGTCATTGTGAACTGTTATGTAGTATCTATTTCCTTGCCCTTGGATGTTCCTGTGGCTGGTATGTTGACTTCTGGTGGAGGTTGTTGAGAAGTTCCAGAAATAGATGCATTGGTTGTTGATAATGTGAATGGTACCTGTATGAAGGAGGAAAACTGTACAATGGCAGGTTGGTTGACAGGTTGCGGAGCTTGTTGTTATTATCTTTCTGGTAAGGTGGCGGTCAAGCAACTGGAACAGTGGACTCGGACATTATTTTGCATGGGAGCACGGGACGCAGTAGATTACAATGAAAATGACATTTTATCGTTTTATTTAACGAAATTCAGGTTGGCGGGACTTTTTTGCATTTATTGGGCGGATGACATAAGTGGGATGTGATGCTTTGTCGCTATGTCGAGGGTGGTAAGCGGTCTACATCGCATCGCTTTTGAGGCTGGCTGGTTTTGGGCCGGGGGCGAGCGAGCATATTAGCAGCGCGATGCGTGGCGGAGGTTCGGACGAAAAACCGCCTGGTGATCGCAAGTTAAAGCACGGTCACCAAGGGGGCGCGATATCGTCGTCGACCGTCGAATGAAAAGGGGATGATCAGACGATTGACATGCATTGGAGATGGCGGGACTTTATGTGTGGCGGGCCCGATGTATTTATCAATACTTTAATCATATCGGGGTTATTTCTATTGGTCGGGGTTGGTTATTAATTAACCTAAAGGGTTAATTAATCCCATATAGTGCGGCGGGGATTTTAAGGCTCTTAACGAATTACATATTAACTCGTTAATCCTCCATTAAACGACGATTATGGCTGTATTCAACCAGGGGCGGGATACATAAAATATCGGGGTTTTGTATAGTTTAAATAATACAGGAATAGGTTAATGTTTTTCGGGATTTATATAATAGATGTTAAAGTTAATATGAAAATAAAATGATAATAAGTGCTAAGCAAATGTTTAAAACTTAGGCTAAAGTGGGAAAGGGGTTTTTTAGGTGATCTTATGTATTTTCCTAAGTGAAATAGGGTTTTTAATTAGGCAAACTTTATGAAATGAAATGAATGATTGATGGATGATTTTGAGTACTAAGGCTTTTAGATCATTAGGCTGAGGGTTCGGTCCCTCCAAAAGTCAGAGAAATGCTCTGAGCCCCTTTGATTTTCAAAGACCTTAATACTTCAGGGGGAATTAGTGAAAACTTTAGGGAAAATGTGAATGGAAGTTAGTTATTTAACTTTGTCTTGCTTAAACTGCATCAAGTATCATGTCTGCCTTGCACTTGTGATCAAAGTAAAAGTTGACACATTTCGAAACATGTTCCATCACAAGTATCATTCTGCAACACCATCTACCTACCCTAGCTACTTTAGCCTAACATTCTTTCTTCTTTATTTGGGTGCACTTAGATTGGAAAACCCTCATCAATCTTCTTTTCTTTACATAGCAAACCTACCTAAGTCTACACGTATTACATCCAAGGGCTCAGATTACATTGTTGAGCTCCTTTTTATTTACTCTACCTATCTACTTTATCTGCCAAGTTTACACTGTTTGGTCAGATTTTTATTCTCTATCTCTAAAACATAAAATTCAAATATGAATGAGCCAAGTTTAAGATGTTTGACTCTTCATCAATTGTGGCATAAGTTAACAATTTGCACACAATTTCTTATTACAGAAAATGAAATAGTAGTGGCATTTTAGATTTGCACACTTTCTTGGTCTATTTTTGTTTGGGGTTCATTTCTTCTCATTTTTTGACCATTTTTATTCTTTTCACCCTTTTATTTTTCTTTTAGGGTATACCCTCTTTACATTTTTTTTTCTTGAAAATATGGAAAACCTTTGCAACGAGAAAGGTATGAACATATTGTCGAGCTTATCAAGTCAATCATGAAATATGACACCTATTGGTATAGGAGCATAACACCGAGATTTAAAGAAACATTTGAAGGAAAGAATCAGGAACCTAAGCCATTGCATGCTATGGGAGCACATAAATCATGGCCTCAAGTAGGTACAAGTATGACTCCTGAACACACACCATAAATTTATGGTTATAATGCACCACCATATTCCTATCAAAATATAAATTACTCTCAACCCTAGCAGCATGGACATCATTCTCGGTATGGACAATCACCTCCACCTTGGCAAGGATGGAGAGGATCACAACTCTATCATTATCCCTATCCTACACCAACACAGTCATATCTCACTACTTATGCACCTTACCCTATGGCACAACCTACATTACTAGCAGCCTTGCCTTAACAAACTCAAGCCATCCCATCATTACCATTACCACCACCCTTTCGACCACCTCAACTGTCTGCACAACTAGTACCAAACCCAAATAGCAAAGCAATGCAGATGATCCATTATATTAGACTACTTCCTTTCCCTTTTTATTGGACCATGCTAGTTAGGGTTAGTGACCTTCAACTAAGATCGAGAACGGTATTAAATCTAGAAAGCAAAAACAAAAACAACCTATGTTGATCATCAAGGAAAAAAGTGAGGAGGAAACTCCCAATCATTTGAAAAAATATGTCATCATTTGACCTATTCCCACACTCTCAAATCCCTTACCGTCTTCTTCAAACCAACCTCCCTTTCCAGAGAGGCTGCTTATGGAGAAAGATGACCCCACTCCTGAGTCTAACCTGGTTTCTGAACTTAGGAATCTTTGTATAAAGGTCCCTTTACTTCACGCTATTAAAGAGATCCCCATCTATACTAAAATAATTAAGGTTCTCTATCTTAAAAATATAGAGAGGAAAAGAGTAGAGCCTCACACTATCTAATTTGTTGGAAGAGTAGTTGAGTTAATGACAGGATGTGTTCAAATAGAAAAATATATCGATCCTAGAAACCCAATTGTTTCTGTTTGGATAGGTGATGACCATGTCCCCACTGTATTGATAGACCTAGGAGTAGCCATCAATGTTATGACAAGGAAAACCATCAAACAATTTTGGTTGGTTCACATCCGTCCTACCCCTACTGTGCTTGAACTTGCTAACAGATCTAAAATCAAGCAAGATGGTGTGTTGGATGATGTGGTTGTATCAATTGATTCCTGGGAATATGCCATGGATTTTATTGTGCTAAAACCAAAAAATCCTATTGGCGGACATCCCTTTATTTTGGGATGACCATGGCTTGCCATAGCAGATGCTTATATAGGATGTCACTCCTGTGATATGCATATTTCCCATGGAGATGCTATGAAAAAATGCACCTTGTACCCACCTCCTAGATCTATCTAGGAGCTTCGAGATACCTTATGTATAGACTATCAAAATAGTGATGAGGAGACTCGATCTTTTTCTTCGATTCATCAGTATGTCGAGTTGAACAACAAAGGTGAGATTCGGCATTTATTGAATAACTTGACCACAATGCCAAATTTTGACTCACTTTCTCACATTTTTAGCCCATGTTTTCAAGAAAAGTACGATCCAAAACCCTTTCCACTATATATTTTAGTTGCATCTACTAACATTATCAAGTCCGAGACCACTCTTGTTGAGATTGGTCTAGGCAAACTTTACATATTTTCTCAAACGTGGACATATCTCAACAAGAGCAACTTGTGAGCTTGTTATGAGACCATCGTGGTGCCTTTGCATGGAGTTATGAGGACATGAAAGGAATCCCTCCTGTTGGAGAGGTAAATCCCCTCTACGGATAGAGGGGATCCCTACTAGCCCAGAACGGGTATAGCAAAATCAAACAATGCTATCACGCAAGTTCCTAATTGCAAATAAGAGTAGTGATGAGACCTACTGAGATCCAACGCTTTAGTTCGTAGGAGAGATGGCGCTCGCGTTCCTTTGCCTTGGCCGGTCACGATCCTCCACTATCCACGTGAATGGACACCTGCACACAAAGAGAACAAACACAAACCTAAGCGTGAAATGTAATATATGCAATTATACATCAATCAGGAAGGATATAATTCAACATCAACCATTACAAGTACAACGCGAATGGAACCATAATGATAGGCATCTATTTATTAATATTCAACAAAGGAGAATACAACCAGCGTCCTGACGTCAAGTCCTCCTTTGGCTAGGTGCTCAGCTACACAAGTCTTGCAAAAGCTTGAAGGGGTGAGGGACAAGCACTCTCTCTCTTTAGTGAAAAAGGCTCCTTACTTAGGGAAAGCCTTATGGATACAAAGAAGGCTTCTTGCAACTCCAACCTTTTGATGTCTTCCTTTCAGCACAAGTATTGCCACAAGAGTCAAAGCTATTAGAACCAGAACTAGCTTGTCCAAGCCATGGGAACAAGATTTTATAGAGGAGAAGGAAGAGATAAGGTCAATCCCCCACAATCATGGATTTGGCTTGATCACTTGGAAACTTCCATGGAATGGTGGCAAACAACTTTCCATCCAAGGAGATTCGAAGCTAAACCATCCTCACTCAACTTGGAATCAGTTTGGTGAATGAGGTGGATATAAACTTCGGAGGTTTGAGTGGTTAAGAATTTTGCCCAAACTGGTTGGCGCGATTGTGACTCTGAGACAGAGCGCCAATGGCGCGCCCTTTCTTTAGGATTTTCCCCATTGGCGCGGGCATAACACAGGGCACCAACGCTAATGAAAAAAGGGTTATTTTTAGGGGCAATGAGCAGGAGATGTCTTAAGGGCATATGAAGCTCATGTTTAGAGGTAAATAAGGCAAGTGGTTTCAAGTCTTGTCACTTCTCACAAGTCTCAGAATGGGTCCTCCAAGATGGCGGAGAGGGGTAACAGGGACAGTGACAAACGGTGACAAATTACTGTGTAACACCTCCTAAAACTTGTACTCGTCATTATTATATTCAGGAAGGAGCCACACCTTTTCAACAACCCCGAAGCCACATGAATCCTAGACTAAGAGAAATTGTTAAAGAGGAATTACAAAAACTCTTTGATGTTCGTTTTATCTATCCTATATCTGATAGTCAGTGGGTCTCCCCACTCGTGATAGTTCTGAAGAAAGACTGGAGATGGTGTATTTTCATTGACTATATAGAACTAAACAAAGCCCCTCTCAAGGATTATTTTCCCCTTCCCTTTATCAATTAGGTGCTAGATACCCTTGCCGATAAAAAGTACTTTTTATTTTTAGACGGCTTTAGCGGTTATTACCAAATACAAATCGCACCCAAGGATCAAGACAAGACCACTTTTACTTGTCGATGGGGAACATTCCCTTATCAAGTGCTTCCTTTTGGACTTTGTAATGTGCCAGATACCTTTCAAAGGCCAATTTTGGCTATTTTTGTTGACCTTGAGTGTGTATATGTTTACATGGATGACTTTTAGTATTTGGTGATTCTTTTTAAGAAGCCCTCAAACATTTAGAAAAAGTGTTTTTTAGATGCCAAGAATCTCGTCTCACTTTGAGTGATAAGAAATTTATATTGATGTGCAAAGCAAGGGTGGTTCTTGGTCATCTTATCTCTGACAAAGGTATCTAGGTAGACCAGACCATAATAGAAGTTATTTTACGTCTTCCTACACCCAAAACACAAAGGGAGGTGAGAGGATTCCTTGGACATGCGGGCTATTACCGGAGATTTATTAAAAACTTTTCTAGGATATCTACCCATCTTTTTCAATTATTAGCTAAGGATAGTGATTTCTCTTGGACTAAAGCTTTCCAACAAGCTTTCGAGGAGCTAAAGGAAAAACTAGTACAGGCACCAACCTTGAGGGGGCCCAATTGGTCCCTTCCATTCCATATTTCCTTAGATGCCTCAGATACTACTATTGGCGCAGCCTTAGGATAAGAATAACCATCAATCCTATGTTATCTACGTCATTAGTAAAAACTTGTCACCTGCTGAATTGAATTATACAGTAACTAAGAAATAGTTTATAGTTGTGATATTTTCTATTAACAAATTCACACACTACATTATGATTTATGAAGTTATTATACATACATATCATTTTGCCATAAAGCACTTAATGAATAAACCTTTGACTAGTGGTAGAGTGACTAGGTGGTTACCTTTATTGCAGGAATTTAATGTTGATATTATTGATAGACCAAGAAAATCAAATGTTGTAGTTGATTATCTTTCTAGATTAAGTAATCCAGATGAAATAATTCTTATAGATGACTCTTTTCCTAATGCACATCTTTTTGTCGTGTCATCAAATTCCCCATGGTTTGCTTACATAGTTAATTATTTAGTTATAGGAAAAACACCACCTCACCTATCCATTCAAGAGAGGGGGAACATTATTAAGAAAATTGCTTCACATTCCTGGCTTTAGGGAGACTTGTTTTGCACATGACCTGACCTTATTATTCATAGATGTGTGAGAGAGGAAGAAGCGTTTGATATCTTGAAAGTTGCCAATGATGAATCTTGTGGGGGGGAATTTTGTTGATAGAAGAACAACATATACAATTCTTTGATCTAGCTACTTTTGGCCATCCTTGTTTAAGGATGCCAAACAGTATGTCAAGAATTGTGACAGTTGTCAGCGAATGGACCAACCTAGTCAAACTAATGAAATGCCTTTGTGTCCTCAAGTCATGATTGAACCCTTTGTAAAATGGGTTATTGATTTCATCGGACCTATAGCTCCAACATCCTTAAACAAAATACATATCTTGGTTTGTATATATTTTGTAACAAAATGGGTAGAATCTAGAGTTGTTTCTTTTGCCACTGGAAAAGTTGTTGTTGAATTTTTATTTAATGATATTTTTGCTAGATTTGGTGTTCCAAGAGAAACTGTCACTGACAATGGGCCTCAGTTTGCTTCTAATATGGTGAAAGGTATTATAGATCAATATAAAGTTTGGCATGGGAAATCAACGCCATACCACCCACAGGAAAATGGCCAGGTAGAATCTACTAATAAGGTGATCGAGTCCATTCTAACCAAAACAATGAATCTTCACAAGAAATATTGGGTGAATATATTACTAGAGGCATTGTGGGCTTATAGAACTACCTGGAGAAATAGTATGGGTCATACACCATATGAGTTGGTGCACAGGAAGTAGGTCCTGTTGCCGATTGAATTCCATATTAAAACTTTTAGAACTGCAGTCCAATTAGGATTGGATCTCTCGAAAGCACAACAACAACATCTTTTACATCTGAATGAACATGATGAAATCAGAATGGATGTTGTTCAACGGAATATATTAATGCAACAACAATGTAGCAAATGGCATGACTTGTTGATTAAAAAGAGGCAGTTCCAACTAGGTAATTGGGTACTCCTTTATGATTCCAAATTCAAACATTTTAAGGGGAAATTTTGTACACATTGGATGGGGCCATATGAAGTAGTGAGATTTTTTTTAAATAGAGTGGTAGAAATTAAGACCATTGATGGATAGGAATCACTTTTCCTTGTGAATGGGCATAGGCTTAAAATGTACTTTCAACCCACCACTAAATAAAAATTCATACAACAAGTACAACAACAACTAGAATTAAGGATAGTAGGTGGTGATGCCAACCTACTATGAATTTGATTTCTCTTTTTTAAGAAGAAGAAGAAAAAAAATAGAAAATTAACAAATTGAAAAAAATATTTACCTATGATTTTGAAAATCAACTTGCTAACATGGTCATGGAAGGGTTTGTTTGAAAACCAACATGCTAGTAGGTGGATCAGTTTTTTAATGAAAAGGGATGTTACTTTATTATTATAAATGTTGATTGTCATTGAGAAGAATCATGTTTCTGTCAGGTTTTCTAGTGATAGCAGAATGATTGGAAGAACTGAGCCCTTCTCCAAGTTCAAGAAAATTGACATGGAAAATATTGTACAAGTGACACAAAACTCCCTTTGCAATTAATTTACTTGGGATACAACCATATTGGTAGAGACATTTGTTGATTGAGGTAAATACTCTACTTTTCTTCTTATTTCTTTTTCTTAATTTTCCCTCTAATTCTTCTTTTTATCCTAGATTAAAATACCCCTCCTATTCTTCAATCTTCCTGTCCCGATTTCTGTTCTCCCTCTTATCCCTAAAATTTTTTCCCATTCCCTTTTCTTATATCCCTCTAGATTGGTTTATCTCACTCTAAGTTCCCTTAATAATTTTCCTTCCCTTTCCAAATACCCTTGTCCCGCTTCTTTCTTTTCCCTCTTGAATTTTTGCAGGATCTAATAAAATCTCTGAAGATTTTACTTGGTTAGATCAAGAAGTATAGTGACACCTGGAAACTGGAGATAAAAGAAACTTGTTTAATTCTACAACTTATTTGTAAATCCAACCTATTATAGCAAAGATAATTTAATTAAGATTGTTTTATCACAAGTGTAAGAATCCTTGGATGTAGTATAAGAACCGCAATACAGGAATCACAACACTTTGGTGTAGGAATATTGATGTTCCAGTGCGGGAAGTTGGGTTCGAGTGCAGGAACCTCATCGTAGTATAAGAATTCTATTATAATTATGAGCTTCATCAGATGGACTTTAATTTTCATTTAAAGATATGATGGCTATTTTTGGAAGCTATGACTATTGTATTTATGTTTTAATGACATTGTTATCATAGCTTAAAAGGAATGAATGTTTAAAGTGCATGGATATTATAAGCCTAACTAGCCTTACTTTAACAAAGCACTACCATCTCCAATTAAAGTCACGATGAGGGTCAGGTAGATGTGTAAAAAGTCGCTTTATTACCTGTTAATTATATATGAACCTTGTCACCTTTTAATTATTTGGCCTTAATCATGTGCGAACCATACATTCCTTTCTTGAAATCATAACCATTGTAGCCACTTCCTTTAACCATTATTACCCTACTTGCCTTGGAAATCATGCTAAATTCACGGCCTTCCTAATCAAATTTTTGTACTGACAGGGTGGCAGTCATTTTAATGCTCGGTGCAAGTGGGTAGGACGTCATGGATTGTGGATTAAGGAATTGATGCATGCAGCTTGAATTATTGATATATGCATAGATCGTTAGCACACCCTCTGAATTTAGAAATTACATGTTGAGAAGGATTTGCTCAGGATTTTGCAAGAGATTGGGAGTAGTAGCAAACCTCGAGCATCATGGCACCAGTGTGAATTGAACAGTTGTCTGTGAAGGAGTTGGAAGGGACAATGGAGTATGAGGGTAGCTTGCCTCTGTTGCAAGAGATTGGCTTTCTTCCCTTCCTACTCAAATTTGATGGTTATGATTCATATGTGGCCCAGGAATTTGCACAGAATTTTGATGGGAGGACAGCCATTGTGGGCTCTCTACAATTTCAAGTGACAAAACACTTTATTTCCCAAGCTATTGAGCTCCCAGCTATAGGGGAGAAGTCGTTCAAGAACGACGAAGTGGAAAAGGGTGTATGGCATTGCTTTTTAATTAAAGATGACTATGTTATGGACAGGAAGGTTGGATTACAAAGAAATTTGGTGGCTAAAAAATGGTGACATTTGTTATGTATTCTTCAAAAATTCCTCACCTGTGAGGGGAGGTATTCATTGACTTACCTTTATCATATCTGACTTATGCTACGTTTTGAATCAGGTAAGTTGATTAATTTCCATCATTTTATGCTAAAGAGTTTAGACAAAATGTCTAAGAGTGTACAAAAGAGTCAAAAGGACCATATAGGGTTTAAATTGTCTCATTATGGTTTAATCAAGATTTTGGTTAAAAAAGAGCTAGAAAATAGAGGTACTACATAGGAAGCATTTTTGGAATCGTTTTAGGGTAAAAGCATTCTGAAAAAATCTTATAGTAAGAGTCAATCACAGAAAGGAAGAAAAATGGTGGTTAATTCTAGGGTCATCCAATGACAGGAGGAGAAACCACCTTCAAAAGGTGGCAAGAAGGGAAAATTGAAGACTCGTGAACCCTAGTCCAAGAAGGCGAAGTTGAGAAAGAAGGAACAAATTAATGTTGAAAAGTCACGACCTTCCCGTAAGATCACTCGGGGTTCATTGAAAAGACAACATGCTTCTTTAAGTAAAGGGTTGACTACCACAATTGAGATAATTGAGGACTCTGAGGGGTGTGCCTCTCCAGAAAACCCTCCTATTGAAAATCTTATAGGGAATTTAATAGTGCAGAACAATATTTCATTATTAGCAGTTTTGGAAATTATGGGTGCTTCGATTTCCAGTCCATGTTACATTGAGGAAGAGGAGGATATTTCTTTGTAGTCCCCGATGAAGAAATCTAAGAAGAAAAATATGACACGTGAATAGGAAATAAGGCAAGAGGAGATAAGAGAACAGAGTTTAGAGAAATATGTAAATAATGCCCCTCTAAGTTCTGAAACGTTGGAGCTGGAGAATAAAGGAGAAAACGATGATATTTTTTATGATTCATTGACCGAGAAATAAACAGTGTGGGAAGAAGACAAAGAGACAAATTCTATCTATCGTTATAGGATGAATCAAATTCAGGAGTTGAAGCAGCAGATATATGAACTAGAAGTTCTAAAAAGATGCATCATAGAATATAATATTGCATTAAAAGGCAGGAATGGAGAATTAATGGAGGTAGTGTCTGAGTGGAAGAGGCATGTGAAGAAGTGGAAATTTCATGTAGCCCATTTGAAAATCCGTATGAGGAATTTGACTAAGCACCTGAAGAAGGTCCATGTCAAGAAGGTGAAAGCAGAAGGGTCAAGAATCAATATTCAAATTCAGAAGCGAAGGAGGATTTTCAATTGTCTTTTTTGCAGAGGTTAGTGGTTGTGTGAGAACACACAACGAAATGAGGTTGTGGGGATTTTGGTTGCCATAATTGTCTTCTTTTAACCCTACCTTTACCCTAAATCATGCTACCCTAACCCCTATTTTACAATTAAATTAAGCCTTTTACACATGTTTCTTGGTTCCTGGTTATGATTTCCTTGGACATGGATTACATAGGCTTATTAATAATTAAACAGATTGAATAGGCCTATATTTCCTTGTAACTTATCTATTTTTCATTTCTTTAAGGGTGTGATGAAAATTTTCCATTAATAAAAGTTGGAGTTTGTTGGTGTAGGATTTGATATTCTTGTACCCACCGTAGTTCCTGCACCATGGGGAAAACCGACCGATTCACTACAGATTGACTCCAAAAATATCACAGTTGTTAAGGGATGGCACACACCTACCACTGGAGACTTGTTCCACTTACTATATCAGGCTTGAAGCATTACAAAGATGCCAAAGATGGAGGCCAGTCACGATTTGCTGCGTTTTCTTATTAATTCATCTATTGTGGCCAACAACCGAATACTTATGTATAAATTAGGGATTCTGAGATAGATTCTATTAGTGAAACCTGGAAGAGACCTTGATATTTTTGTTGTAACTTTGAAATACTATATTTCCTCGACCCTCTAGGGTTGGATCTATGGTTTTACTATGTATATTTGAAGAGATTTTTGAATAAATAAGGAGTTGATGTTGGCTTCACTTATTTGTTGTTCTTGATGATATTTGTAATGATTCCTTCGCTCATTTCAATTTACAGCGTTCATAAAGGGAAAAAATCTGGTTGGCTAGGGCCTAGCCAACCCAACTCTTTCTCCCCATTATTATTTCAATGTGCTTAGATACAATAATATTGTTTTGTGTAGGAGTGATTTCTTTATGCTTGAGCTTACAGGTGTGGTGAATCTCTTGTGATTGTGTTTATTTTGCACGTGATCTCAGATGTGAGGAGCCCTTGTGTGCGTTGAGTGTTTTTTTTATTTCAGTTCCAATATTTCTATTTTTTTCTGAAGCATCACAACATGTATTTTATTTTCTAAGAAGGTTTCTTAAATCATTTCTGGAAGATAGTTAGGGCTATAGATTTTCATGCTTTAAGTTCTATTTATTTCCTTTATGGTGAAGAGTACCCTAATTAGAACACAAAGTGTAGCTGTGTAATGGTTTCTTTGTTGACTTTACGCTGTCATGATATCCATGAATGAAAGTAAATAAAATATTGTTAAGTACAGAAATTGTTAAAGATCTTTTTAGAGTTTACAAACTTCATGTGATTACATTAAATTTATTCTTATGCAGAGTATATATATCACACAGTGAATGAGATTCAGATAGCGTTTCAGTTTAATCTTTCGAATAATGATATTTTATTGCAATAAATGATTTTATCATTTTTGCAAGTGTGATAATTTCCTTGAATCACTGCAGTTTGTTTTCATTGAAAGTTTGCAGTTGATTCAGGCTTTTTTTCATTATCACTCAAGTTAAAGTTTCCTCTCTGCATTTGTTAATTTTCTGCTTACTGTTTTAGCACATCAATCTATGAATGAAGGATTGTCGAATGTGAATTTGTCCTAATACATGAATGGGAACGTTCTAAGTGCTAGAATAGAGTGTTCCAGTGCAAGAACATATTGTTCCAATACAAGAACAGAACTTTCCAGTACAGGAATAGAGTATTTTGTTGCGAGAATGAACCCATTCTAGTACAAGAATGTAATTATTCTAGTACATGAATGAGAGCTTTCTCGTACAGGAAGCAAACTTAAGAACACAATAGATTAACATTTCTTTATGTTTTCTAAGCATTGGGGCTTGACTATAGGAACACAATTTTTCTCTTGATGTCATTTTAAGTTTGACTGCAAGGCGTTCTTTGTTCTTTTATCAAACAATTTGGCGAGTATTTTTCTTGAGTGAATCCAGTACCCAGAGTGGCTTGGTGTCATTTTGCTGAAAGTTTTTCTTTTGCGATTTATTGCTTGACTTATTCTACATGATTTAATTAGTAGATTAGAAGTAGGATTTGCAAAAATTAATCCTGAAATCTTTGGCATTTTCTGTTGTATGCCTCGAAGCTTACGTAGCCCTGGTTTCAAAAATTAAGTTTTGAAGGAGTTCAATTGAATTGTAATTTTGGCACCCAACATGTTCAAGGTTATATCTTTAGTAAATAAAGAAATATCATCCATCCTTCTATTCTAGTAAATGAAAGTGGGGGAATGAGAGTCCTTCCAAAAATTTCCTAAGGTATGGAAAAAATCAGAACTCAATGTGACAAGATTGTGTAGTACTTTAGGGGGACTTTGCTCAATATTGTCTACTTATGTTGTCAAGCTAGTAGATTCCTCTACAACTCACTGGTTAATTGTAATATTATTTAACCTTTCATACAAAAATGTATTTAACAATGAAAATGTATATGTCCCCATTCATTACAAGGAAAAGTGTTGGATGTGCAGCCTGATTATCTTCTTGATTCAGACATATCGTTTCAACCATTTTTGGATCCCAATCCTCGATGGGGGACTGTAGGGGGTCTTCCCAATCCCCCACTATTGCTACCTCGAGGGTCTAAGGGGGGCAATTGCATGTTTAGAACCCCCCCTTGGTAGGGGTTCGAGCCAGCGCCTCTGAAGCTAAAAGTATATGAAAATTTGCATTGAAAAATATTGAATTTCGTAGTCAATCTGTGTCATTCATTAAGCGGATGATCTGACGGTAGAAGTTATGTTTAATTTAGGGTTTTTTTCCCGAGAAGGAAAACCCTTGGTTTATATGAGGGAATTGTATTAGAGATGTGTATTATTATTCTAATGGAGAAAGAGAGAGGAGATTGTGTGAGAGTGAAGAGGAAATTACAGCGGATCTTCTATAGATTGTAACTCTTCATTTGTTGGATAATATAAAAGGAAGTACTAATTATTCTCCATGGATGTAGCCCAAATTGGGTGAACCATGTATGTTTGTGCCTCTCTTATTTTATGTGTTTCTGTATTTGTGTTTTCACAATATTTTGTGTATTTCATTGCTCTGTTAATTAATTTATAACAAAAATATTTGGTTTTTTCCTTTCCTCCTCAATATTAAAGATACCTCTTGGAAACAAGACTGTATTATCAGAGGGGACTTCAATATAAACCTCCTACATTGGGAAAGAAAGGAGGCTCTCCTGTGAGATATTATTTGCAAGAGAGTCTAGAGGACCTCATATTTTCGCTAGATATTATGGAACAATTGCAAATTAGGAACTGTGTATATTGCAACTCATGTAGATATATTTTGTTGCCTCCTTTATCTCACAATATTTCCAAGTTACTTCACAATTTTTTCCATGTGCTAATTCAAACCATCACCCAATTTCACTAAATGTATCCAAAACATTGAATTATGGGCAACTACCCTTCTGATTCTCCCCTTTATGGATCCACAAAGATGGTTTTCCCAGGATTTTCAAGCAAGTTTGGAGTCATTGGGTGAGTGTCTCCCCCATTACAATATGGGAAAAAAAATGAAAAATATCAATCTTACTCTAAAATAGTGGAATAAAGTCAATAATAAAGATAAGAGTATTAAAAAAAAAATAAATCAGGAAAAAAAAAAAAACTTTGAAGAAATCCAACGAAGATTAGAGCAAGGGGACATGACCCAGGAGCTTTTTCATAATGAAAGAACAGAATTTCATACTTTTCATCAATTTCTCAAAGCTAAGAGGGAAGAATGGTGCCTAAAATCTCATAGTTTATGGTTGCAGTCTGGTGATTGCAATACTAAATTCTTTCAAAATCAAGTAAAGGTAAGGGTCTAGAGGAAAAACATCAAATCGGTCAATGTTGAAGGCATGCAAGTTGGGGAATTTAAAGAAATACAAAGAGAAGTGATCGCTTTCTTCAGTGAGCTCTACTCTACTCAAATCCCCCCTCTTCATATTTTTCCAATGCACGTTGGATAAAATCCCCGAATTATTTTTTGATGAAGACAATAAGGCACTTTTCCATGGTATTGTTGAAGAGGATATTAAAAGCATAGTATTCTCATTCAGTCTCAATAAAGCTCCCAACCCTGATGGATTTTCAAATCATTTCTAATAGGTTTATTAGGATGTGATCAAGTATGACCTAATCCGATTAATATATTATATATTCAAGAAACACTGGATTAACAAAGGGATCAACACATTATTCATCATTTGGGTACCCAAAGAAGTAAACTCATCATCCTTTATAAGGTATAAACCAATCTCTCTTTGAAATATTTCATATAAAGTAATTTCAAAAGTTTTATCTTAGCACTTAAATCCCTTCCTTCTAAGATCATATTTGTAAATGAGGGGGACTTTGTGGGCTAGAGACAAATAATTTTTAATTTAGTCTTAGTTTAAGAAGTTGTCCATTCTAGCAGATTAAGAAAGGATAAAGGAATTCTTATAAAATTGGACATGTAAAATGCATTTAACCGAGTTAATCCAAATATTTTTACTAAAGGTTCTCTTACAATTTGGTTTTAATGGAAAATTTATAAAATGGTTGGAGGTCTACATCTCTTATCCTTGGATATCCCCCTTAGTGAATGGTCACTCCTCTAGCTTTTTTAGAGCCACTAGAGGCTGCACCAAGGGTTTCCTTTATCGCCTTTCTTTTATATTTTGATGGTTGACTCCCTAAGTAGACACCTTGAACATGAGTAAAGAATTGGAAGTTAGCTTATTGGGAGTAAGGTATGTCTCAGATAAATATCATCAACCACTCCCAATTTGTGGATGATAAACTATTTTTGGTGGGATCCTAATAAATTATTGTTGAGCATTTTAAGATTTTCATTGATCAGATTCTTTTGGCCTCTGGAAAACTTGTTAATCATCAAAACCATAGATCCATTCTTGGAATATTACTCCCCATTTACAAAGACAATTGGTTGTCCTTCTTGGATTCCATCCCATGGATCCTTGGAAAATGTTTTACTATTTTGGGGTCCCAATTTGTCTAAATTCCCACACTTCTAGAATTCAAGGCTAAGTTACAACAATGGGAAGTGATTTGGTTGAATCTCACAGGAAGTAAGGTTTTCATGAAGGTGGTATTATATACTCTTCCTTTTACTAGTTTATGTACCCTCTTGCTCCTTCGAGAATCTTATGTGAAATTGCAAAAAAAATTATGATTTTTTATGGGAAAGAGGAAAAAATAGTAACAAAAAATACCACTTTCTCAAATCGGCAGTGGTAAAATATCCAAAAAATCATGGGGGTATTGGGCATCCGCGAGTGAACCTTGATGAATGTGGCCTTGGGGGAAAAGCTAGTCTAGTTATATATTTCAAGAAACAACACCTCATGGAAAGAAGTTTTGAGAAAGAAGTGTTTCCCCTAGTGTTGAGATTATAATATTTCAGATCCTTCTACTCCAAAGGGTGGCTCTTCCATACAGAAACTATGTTTTTCATCCATGGATTTGGCCAAGGAACAGCTATCAAGGTATCTTGGGAATGGAAAAAAATCAATATTTGGACAAATGAAATTCTTCATAAGAAGCCAATAGATAACCATTAGGATCTTCGACCAATAAAAGAGTGGAAAAATTCAGAAGGAAAAATAATACTTGTTGATACATCTAACTGGGATAGGGATGTCTCTTGGAAATTCTAGAACTTGGACAGTATTCTTCCACATTTATCGAATCATATCCATAAGCTACAATTGTTTCTGGTAGACTGTGCCCCTTAAAAACAAGTTGCAATAGATCAATGGGTGTGTAAAAGCGGGGAGTTATTATTTAGTGCCGATTATTTTATGCAATTATTTCAAATTGGATTTCCACCAAAAGTTAGAATGTGGTCTTAAGTCTGGAAACCACAAGTCCCTAAAACATTAATGTGTTTTGTTGGCTCCTGGTGCACGATAAACTTTTAACAACAAATAACCTATGCCATAGGGGAATTGTTGGTCCTTCACACTGTTACCTATGTCTGTAACAAGAGGAATCAATATCTCACTTGTTAATACACTATTCCTATGTACAAGAGGTCTAGAAACATGCCCTCTCTCCTCCATGCTTGAGAGTAAATTGTCCTAATATTCCCTCCTCCCTCTTCTCTTCACGGAAAGGATGTAATAATGGTTTCCTCAAAGATAAAGGACTCTTTAAACATATTTGGATGGCTTTTCCTAAATACCACTATTGGAAGGTATGGATAGCCCGTAATAACAATGTTTCTAATGAGAAAATATTTCATCCACATCCAATTGTGATGAGGGTCTATGTTCTTTGTGTAGAGTTTTAAAAGAGCTATGGGTTCTCAACTAATATAATATGTTTGGACTCCCTTGAAAAATAATGGCTCCTTCCTTTCCTTCCTAACTAGCTTTCCAATAAGTAAAATATTCCAAGACGAGTGAGCAGGTGGAAATTGTGAATGGAAAATGAGAAATGATGGACTCAGAAGATATCTCAAGCCTCCTATCTGTTAAGCTTGAATGGCATTTCCAAGAATAAAACAAGGCTGGTAGGAGTAAGCGGGGCAATTCTAAAACCTGATGGAAATGTAGGGATAGAGTATAGCTAGGGGCTTGGCACACTAACAAATAACTCAACAAAGACTTGTTGATTGTTGTAAGGGATCATATCGACAAAATATGTGAAATTTGAGGAATTTATGGTGCTAAGAGATTCTTAATTGATGATCCAACATCTCATTCTTGCTTCATTGCCTAAAAGATATAAAATATGAAGCAACATCAATCAGATCATAAATTTCCAAAATGTCTACTCTAAGATAATATGTTTTCATGTGTTGTGTGTGCACAACTCCATGGAAGATAAAATTGCAAATAAAATAGTTATAAAGGAGGAAAGGGTCCTTCAGGGAAATGGTAACCCTTCCTTTTTCCCCATTTCTTAAAGATGGATTGGTCAATGAATTGGTTATACTAGAAAAGGGGACAAGTCCACCTCAAGGCCCTCTCTAAATTTTAATGGTAAATCAAAGCAACTAGATTATAATTTCATTCAAACAATAATTCCAAAGTTGGATGGGAAGGAAGTATGGCCTCCATTTTCATCTATCACGAATAATGTGTGTTGGGTGTGTGTTATATTCTTTCCATGACTAGTCACACGTGCAAACCTACTTATGGTTTTATGCATGGGTTTTTAACATGGTTTTGGCAAGATGATTTTCTTGCATGGTTTTAATAAAGTCCGGTCAAGGGAACTACGACTTATGTTCTACATCCAAGGGTAATGGAATTGGGGTTTTATGAATCTTTAGCATGTTATATGCATTGTAACATTAAAAGGAACATAATGAAATATCAATCTAGTAGTCTTGGTTTTGGGATTCAGGGGAATTCTCTGTGTATTTGTTTTATATTCTCTCATTGTTTATTTTCTATTTTTTTAGAATTCGTCTGCAGGTAATTTATGTACAGGGTTAAAACCAACAATGTGTCCCGTTTTATAATGACATGACCCCTGTTTATGTGAACAACACAAAACATGGGTTTTAGGATGTGCCTTTCCAGTTAACCTTCATGTATACCTTCTTTTTCCTGATTGTTATACATCATGTTCTAGCGAGGTTCATTCCTTGTGGGTCATATATTGTTCCCTATTTGGAGCCTCTACTATCTGACCATAATGAAGAACATGAGCAAAAATCCATGGTGTTAATATGCAAGGGTACTCTATGGTCCAAAGAGCATTTATTAGCTAAGTTGTAGCAACATTTAGGATGATTAATGATTACAAAACAAAAGATAAGTGAATTCTTCCTACATTGAAAGTGCATGGAGGACATGGGTGCTCTAAGGAAACTCTTAGAAGATTTGAAGGTAATTCTACATCAACACATTTCGACTTTTTAAAATAAGTGTAAGGAACCCCTACAAGGATAATTTGAATGATCCTCCACAACAGGAAGAACAATGAAATTTAGACCAGACTTCTCCAATAGTTTGTCAAGCAATGTAGATGTCGTTGGATCTTGCAAGTCTTTTGGAGTCTATACCTCCAAAGACCCTCTGCCTCTTGGGATATCAAGTATGCACATATATAAGGAAAATGAAGAAATACTAGAGGCGAAAACTATATCTAGTCTCATTGGAATGGTAATGTATTGGAGGGAGGATCTAAGTTGTTGCTGGTGATCGTACCTTGGTCCTACATCCCTATAATTCTCAATGGATTTTTCCGTTATGGTCCCTGGTTGGTCTTAAAGGAGTTTTCTATGAAATTTGGAGGTGGGGAGTTTTTAGGGTAGCAAAACTTTGAGAAAAAAAATCTATGGCTTTTGTTTCTATGTAGTCTTGCTAAGAGTGGGAAGTGGACATGCACTTGTGGAGTGACTCTGGGGGAACTCTGGATTTTTTGTCTCCTTTCTCCAGGTGGCTACCAGAAATTCAATAGCACACCCTTGACAAAAATTTCAGGCATCTCCATCCCTATCTTAAGGTAATATCAATTGCTTGGATTTTTCGGTGTTTAGCTATTGTTGTTGGGTCTCTTGCTCACTTTGTTTCTTCTAGTGTGCACTGGATTTCTAGTTCAAGGTGGTATGTTAGGAGCATTTGCTTCCATTTTGTGTTTATGGGTGTATGCCATTTTTCTATCAAGTGTTTCATTTGCGGATTTTCTCTTAATTCAATCAAGTTTGGTTACTCTGCCTGGGGATTGGTTTTAGTTGTATACTTCCTTCTGGGTAGTCAAATTCTAGGGGGGGTTTTTTTCGAGGTTAGTAGGGTGGGTTAAAATTTCGAGTGCTACAAGAATTTTTAGTATCAAGGAGGTTGTTGTAGGGTTTTTTTAGCAAATTTCCCTTTGTATTTGTGTCTTGAGTCCAAGAAAACCACACCAGGAGGCTTGGCTAGTAGGTAATCCTGAATGACTTGTAATCGAGCCCACTATAGATCAGGAAGAGGGGAACATGTGTAGTACAGCTGAGACCAACCCAACTTGTCTCGAGTTGAGATTCATTCCTAGGAGGTGGCTATTGCTTTTTATTTTATGACCTCCCCTAGCACCCAAGCTAATATTTGGAGGTTGAAATGAATAATGAACATGGAATGACTATCTCTCTCTAATTTAAAACTTTTTGGAGAAGTTTGTCACTGGTTACTAGACCTCGGTCACACTGGGGGAAGATATCTCAACACATCCATTCAATCACATTATGTTGGCATCTCAAGACTTTGTTGGGTCAAGTCCTCAAGGAAAAATACAAGGACCATAATGAAACTATTACTTTCCTTAATGACCTTGAGAGCAACCAATGGCAGATGTAGGACAGTTTGGCACATTTGGAGGCTATATTGAACCATCTGGATGGTTGCTTGGAGCATATGGAATGGAAAATTCAGTGCAAGTTCCCTCATCCTCCACTTCTAGGTTCTAGCCCGGTTAATTTGGCCTAGGTAACTTCATCTTATGCTTGGTGACTAAAGGATGTGTGCAAATCTTGTTAGTTTATTGGTATATATGTTCTCTTTTGTTCTCTATATCTTAGTATTTTCTGGCTAATGTTAAAATTCTAGTGAATCAGTTGTCTGCTAATAAATCCAGTAGGAGTGAGGCTGGAAGAATTTTGAATAACTACAAACAATTATGTAACTTTTTGGCTTAATGAAAATTACTTT
>APFE031246607.1:3046-25718 GCA_000404065.3 Pinus taeda | reverse complement strand
TTATAATATTTTAATATTTATTTGTAGAGATATAGAATATCAATTATAGTATGTCGTGGTTGGGAGCAATGGAATACCTGTTTCATTTAGTGTCGTGGTTTTGTAATTAATAAATATAAATAAATAATAAACCATTTAATTATGAAATATGTCGGTCTTGGTCCTCTTCCTCCTTATATAAGCTTAGCTTTAGAAGAAGCAGAGCCAATATTTCATTGTGACTAATCAGTATTTTCTTGATCAGGTGGTCGCGACAGATTCAGGTTCTGTTTTTATTGTTGAGCACTTATTTCATTGTGACTAATCAATATTTTCTTGATGAGTTGGTTGCTATAGGTTCAACTTCTGTTTTCATTGTGACTAATCAGTATTTTCTTGATCAGGTCCTTGTTTTGCTTTGCTTCACCTTTTGTTTTTAAAACGAAAAGATGTGTGGACCTGAAGCGAATCTCATTTCCCTCAACGGGTCTCTGCGTGTAACTCCCAGGGATTTCAATACGTCGTCGGAATCTTTCAAGCCCAGCAACAATATTTTCCACTTCAACCATGAATTTTCTTCAGGTGAGCCTATTAACGAACTCTCTCCATTTTCGAAATTGTTATTGCTTTGCAGGGTTTTCTTTTTTATGTTATTTTGACTCTGGTTGGGTTTTGAAGGTGGTGAAAATGAGGCTATTCCTCTCAAGGATTTCGAACAGCCTGTTTTTTTATTTGGTCGGAATATAAACAGCAAAGTGAAACCTTTATATTCACCAAAGCATGACTCTCCTCTGCTAAGTGCTGAAAATGACGAAAATTCCTCGGCCAAAAGCAGCGGGAGGAAGAGGAAAACTTTGTACAGAGGTATCTCGCAGCGTCGATGGGGAAAATGGTCTGCACAGATTCGAGATCCAAGAAAGGGCATTACGGTTTGGCTTGGAACGTTTAATACGGCAGAGGAAGCCGCCAAGGCGTATGATGCAGAGGCTAAAAAGATCAGAGGAAAGAAAGCGAAGCTGAACTTTCCTGACGACTAAAATGGAAAATGGACCGTAATGTAAAACCCAGTGTTCCATTTCGAATTGTCTCCCTTGGAATCAGACGTTGGGTTGTTAGAGGCATCAGGGAATTTCAGATTCAGCTCATTCCAGGCTTATTATACGTACATAACAAGCAGGCACACTAGTCGTTTGTGTTGCAGCTTATTTATAGCATTTACAGTCTTCTGAACTCGTGTTTTGGACTTCTTTGTTTATGTTTTATTACTCTCTTTCAGTAAAGTATATACCAAATCTGAAGATAGGATGTTGGAATTAAATTCATTTGTGGTAAAATGGTTCCTATTGGGATGTTTATATTCTTTTCAATGATTTGCGTTTATATTATTTCTAATAATTTGAGTAAGAATAATGTACATTAATTTATAGTGAAGAATGCAAATATATATAAAATAAGTTTTATGCCTAATTGGAAATTAATAAATTGATGATCGATGGTATCAAAGTTAGTAGTCTGATCTGTATTATATCACCTGTTATCACATATCTGGTTTTTTTCATTAATGTCTAACACAAAAATTTAATTGTGAATTAGAGACTCCCATCTTACTGTATCAAAAGTATCAGGTTTTATCATTTACTGTCATCAGACAAGTCCATAAGTGAGTTTTAACTTTGAAGGTCATGTCATCTCCCTATTGAAGGTCATGTCAAATTGCTCTCATCTCCACATACCAACCAACATGACAGATGGTGTTGTTTCACAAGAAAGAAACCATTCATAATGTTTTCTTTTTTTAATTGTGGATGCTCATTCATCCACTGGACTCTAGGAATAAATTTTGCACTCATTGCAAGCTAAATCTGATATTTCTTTCCCTTCCATTTCTTCATTTCTTCTTATATGGGCACCAATTTTCATAATGTCTCTTCTTCATATAATTGAAGCATGTCATATGGCTTAGATTTTAGTTACCATGGTCAGAAGAACAAGTCTTTTCATCCTTACCCTTCTTAGATTCTCTTTTCTTTTAGTGTTTCTACACCATTTGTAGGTCTTGAACTTCATCAATTTTTCTTTCCACCATTTCATGCCTTGTTTCTTCCTAGATGAATGCATCCTAAAGCTTCTCAACAACTAGTAACTGTTTTCTAGCATATATACCTCATGCAAAAGCTTTCCATGGCAAACATTGTAGTGTAATGGTCACCAACTCCTCATCATTGATATTCATACTTATAGTAGATAGTTGATCTCTAAGTTTGATTATCATCATTAGTTAACAAACCACTATCTTTTCATTGCTCATGCAAGTATGGCTAGTCTACACTTTAGGAGCAACTTTCAAGAAACAATATCACTCTAATACAGAGGATCAAACGTGCCATAAGTCTCCTTTGTTAATTTCTGGATTTCTATGAGGAATCAAAGGATCAATAGACACTATATTTGTCCCTTAAAGTATTCTCTACAAACCTCCCTCATCCATTAGCATCTATAACTTGCACTTTCAACCAGTGAAGTTGGAAGCTTCCATTGGGTATGTGTTATATTATTTGCAAAACTAGCCTCACAAGTGATCGATATGTGGCAAGTACATCAAGGGTGCGGGATAATCACATGCCTCAATTTTTTTTTTTGAGGGGGCCTAGGGGGGCCATTTATTTGAACATAACTTTCTGGTGATTTTTAGCACACACTTCTCACTTTTAGTGGTTTTGTGACACATGATAGTTTTGCCATGGTTTTATAATTCGAGTTAAGGAATATTGGTTGTAATATAGTTCAACCACAATTAGTTGGAGGTGCGACTCTAAACAATTAGTTGGTTTTCTTAGATTGGGTTTCGAAAATAAATCTTTATGTAATATGTAATTGCCATTGTTTTTATTTTGTTTTATTAAAAATATTTCTATGTATTGCATTATTGTATAAGATTTAAAACTTGCACTTGATATCAGAATGGTTATTTGCTTCACTGAGACACCTTTATGGCAAAGGGTTCCATTATTTTGGGTCCCATAAATCTTGTTGCTATGGTTGGTGATTTTTGTGTTAGAAAATAATGGTGATTGGTTCACAAATAGAGATAGAGAAATTTAATGGGAAAATTTTTTAGTAGTGGAAACTCAATATGGATATCTTTAGGTAGTCAAAGATTAGCGGATTGTTGTAGATCTGGATACTACATTGATGGAGATGTGGAAAGAAGAATAAACCAAGTTGAATTGGAAGGGAAAGAGAACAATACAATTGTGTCTCTTAGATTTAGCATTACTAAATGTTTTAGGAGAAGCTATAATGAAGAAATTATAAAACAAGTTTGGGGCATTGCATTATTGTAAGTTTGTGGTAAACAAATTGTTCTTGTGGAATAACTTGTGCAACCCAAAGATGAATGATGGGGACTTGGTGATGGGTCATCCAAATGCCTTCAGTACCATGGCAAGTCCATAAATTTCTATTTTCATGAAGATAAGCATATCAATTTAATATGCTCTTTATCACACTGATGGGTTAGTTTGGTTATAGCCAAAGGTAGTAATGTAACTAGGTTATGTTTTGATGACTTGGTCTCATCCCTATTGTTGGAGAAGATAAGGCAGAAAAACATAGAAAATTAGAGTACATATGCCTTATATATAAGGGTGTTCATAAGGTAGAAACAATAATAATTCTTGAAGTGCAAGTTCTAAATCTAGAGGTATATCTAAATCTAGAGGAAAGTTTGTAAAGGGGTGTTGGAAATGTGGAACATAAGAGAATTTCAAGAAGAATTGTAGATCTAAAATTTTTGAGAGAGGGAAGGGATATAATGATGGTTCCTCCAAAGAAGATAAAACCTCCTTAAAGGAAGGAGGGGATGTGTGTTTAGCTTCTTCTAGCACACCTGTAGATCACAACATATGGTTGATCCACTTAGGTGCTCCTTTCATATGACTCCACATAGGAAGTAGTTTTGTGAATATGAAAGGTATGACGGAGACCAAGATCATAAGACAAATAAACTTAGTTTTGATGTGCAAAGATGCAAGGGTTAGAACAATCCTTGGTGTTCTACACATTTAAGGGCTAGCTAGAAACATGGTATCTATAAGTACCGTGAGCGATGTAGGTGTAACTACTAGATTTGAAAAGGAAACTTGTAGGATGGTGCAAGGAGAAATGGTATTGCTAATGGGAGTTGAGATTCAAATTATCCTTACAAGCTATTGGGAACCAGTGCCAATGATGGGTTTGATAGTTTTATTTTTCCTAAAGTTGGAGATGAAGAAGGGAAGACCTTTGTTGTTTCTAAGAAAATATGAGGAAGTTTCATCAAAGGCTAGGGCCTTCGATTCCTACACAATCAAGGTATGGTTAAAGTTATGTCTAGTTGCATTGCAAAACATGATTTCTATGAATTGTATTTATGGTAAATAGAACTGGGTAAAATTCTCAATACATCCTTATTTGTAAACTGCTTCCACTAGGTAGTTTGTCACAACAAACCTCATAAATTATTCTTAAAAATATGAAATCTATGCCAGTTTAATACTTTTTAGATTTTTAGATTTGTAAATTATTGTTTATTGTGTATACATGCAAATTACAATTATGTAGAAAATAGAGAACAATGAATTAAAATCTCCCTATCCCTTTCCACTACTCTATTCATCTATGGAACAAAATGCACACTAAAGAATAAAACCTATTTTCCTCCTAGTGGCTGGGTAATAACACTAATTAATAACCTACTAGTGGTTAGGTTTCACTCCCTCATGTAACCCAACCTCATGGTCCCACAACTCTATGTAACTTGTGTTTAATAGGTGGTAGCCGGACTCACAACACTGTGGTCTTTTCCAGTGATCACTTGCAAAGTTTGGTTTGTAGCTGCGGGCAATTACTTCCGCATTTAACTCCACCCTATGTGCCTTGAGCCTAGCTCCTCCATGTTCTTTGGCAAAATATCAGGGTTCTTTGATCATTTGAGAGGGTTCAATTATGTTGTTTGATCGCTGTGAGGGTTTGAGTGTATTCTTTGCTTGTTCTATGACTGTAAATTCTATGCACCTCGTTGTGGTTTGCCAAACTTCAATGGATTGATACCTCCTTGTTTTTGCTAGCACGCTCGCTAGTTAACGCCCACCGTTTCCTTCTATTTTCAACTCTTGTTGTGGTGTCACCATTGTCTTGTTGTTACTTCTGTTCTAGTTTGATCACTTTGTTGTGGTTAATGGGCGCCCTTATAACCGTTCTGTGCTTGGTTGATTTGTTTTTCGTAGCTCTATGCTATTGGGTGACAAATGATAAGGTTTCGGCGACTTCCAACACATATTCTCTTCCTCCTTGTTTCAATTTAAGTTTCCGTGTTGAAATTTGTATTAACCAGAATTGCTCCTCTCGTCTCTATCTCACCTGTTGGAATTGGCTCTGCTTCTCGGCTACTCGGTCCACTTGCGCAAGTAACTAGCACCAAAACCCTCTGGTTTTGTAACTTTTTGGATGGTTTATTGGTAATTCATAGGTATTGGTTTATTGGTTTATTGATATTGCACTGTTGCTCTTGCAGGCCCGTGGGTTCTCCAGGTTCTAGTTCTTAAAAGGATGGCGTAAACTCCGGTAGGCTCTAGTTTCCCAATGCTTGTCAAGGTGCGGCTAGTTTCCTGACCTTTCTGTAGCTTTTGTCTTGTAGTTTATTATTTTCTTGCGCTGTTGTTGTTTCCCTGTATATTCTTGGTCTCGGTCACCTGTTCTATTAGTCATTTGTCGATTGGATGTTGGGGTTTCTATTCTCAAACCCTAGGCGAGGGTTTGTCCACTTCTTGGACGCTGCACTTGTGGGTTTGTCAAAATTAAATGTGGGTAGATTTAAATGAGAATTGGTTGTGTTATTGCTTCATTACACAGGAATTACAAGGAGTCATTGGTTTTGAGAGCATTACCTTTTCCTGTAGGTTGCTTCTCTCATTTGGTGTGCGGTTCTCTTCGTTCCCAAGCCTCTCGTGGTGACACTCGTGTTAAACTGAGTTTCTTCAGGTGGTCTTCCGCTTTCAATTGTACAGTGAGTTAATTTCTTTGTATCCTGTTCATTTGTCGAGAATACAAAAAAAAACATTGTAACCTCACCGTGGCTTCCCTAGTATTGATTCGTTATGCAGAAAAGAAAATTCATCATTCAGCAAAAAGACAATATATGTATACAGATAAACAACTTTAAAAATAGATCTGTTTCTCTTATTTGATATCATGAAATTGCAGAACTCTTCTTTGGTATTACATCTCTTCTTTTATATGTTGGGATTACAGTTAATTCTAACTGTCCCTGATTGTGAGTTGAACATAAATAGTTTGTTAAATAACTCTTTAGTTATTATTTACAAGTTCTCCTTGTGGAAAGTTTTGTTTTTTTCTTTCCTAATTTAACAAATCAATTCCTAACTCACACTTATTTCTATTAAACTTATAACGACCCTAACCAACACTTAACTTTGGATTTTAGCAATTAAAATAAAATAAATGGACTATTTGTCTATGACTTCTTAAACTAGAAAATAAAAGAAAACATTCCACATACTTGTTAACCTTCCAACCTGGGGAGACTTCATCCGGTCATGGTGAGCTAGATGCTCCTGCATCACTTCCACTCTTAAAAAAAGTTACATTATGAAGTCTTCTAGAGTCTTCTTCATGGTGATCATGTGGCTAGCCCCTTTTCCATAAATATTTAGGGTTGGCCAAAATAGGAAGTCAACTTTCGAGTGACATAACTTTTGCATACAAACTTCCATTGAGGTGAGTCTTGAGCCATTGGAAAGGTATCTATGTGTAGAATACAAAAAAAAGGTGCATTGCTAAAGTGACAAAGCTTTAGTATTTACCCCAAAAAAATGTCATTTGATGCCTTAAAATACTCTTGGAAGGCTTCAAACATGGATCTTCATGATTTAACATGTAAGGATCATAGATTTTCATATTCTTTGCATTCATAATTGAATAAATACACATGTATGGGGTTAAAATGAATCTCTAAGTGTTATCTCCCACCTTTTCAAGTATCTCAAAGGGACCATATGGCAGAACCTCGATATTGTTTTAAGGATGTTGTAGCCTCTCTTGTTCAATTGTACCATACTTCGTCTCCCGCCTTGAACAAATTGTTTATTTTGTGCTTGTGATGCCCAACCTTATATTTTTCTTGTGACTTTTAAAATGTCTCCTATACATGTATATGTATATGTCTAATCTTTTCAACATAATTTTCAACCCTCAAGACATCTCTTGTAAGATCCTCCCTTACTCTTCCTTGCTATCCATTTGCAATATCCAAAGGTTAAAGTTGTAAATATCCAGAGAAATTCTCAAATGGGGACTTACCAAAAGAAGTGTTGACTACTTTGTTAAAGAGTGTTGTATATATACCAGATTTTCATCCTCATTCTTCAGATGTTTTTTATTGTAACCCATGAAAAAATGCCCTAAAATCATATTGACTACTTTTTTCTGCCTATTTTTTTGTAGATGGAATTTGTAGACCTCTTCAACTTCATTTCCATATTCTCCCTCAATGTAGTCCAAAATGAACTGAGAAATCTTGTGTCCCTCTCTCCAACAACTCTCCGTGATATTCCAAAGTGCACACAGACTTGTTCAAAGAACAAGTTTTCTTATCTTGGCATTGATGGTCTTTTTATAGGGCACTAGAACACTTATCTTGTTGAACCTATTGACTACCACAAATAGGTAGTCATGTCCCTTCTTGGTTGTTGGTAAACCTTGCACAAATTCCATGGAAATGAGTTCCCATGGATGACAGGGTACATGTAAGGGACTATATAGACCTTGCTTTTTGTTACTAGATGATGAGGCTCATTAATAGGTATACTATATGGGTCACAATGCCATCCTCCAGCTTATTAAATTATATTTTTGTCACATTTATCTACAAAATTTGTATATTATTCTTAGTGTGAGGAGTAAAGATGTGTTACTATGTCATGTGTTGTAATGTGTGTTAAATGCAGGAATTGGAGAAATTTTGAGTGCAAGAACTCAGATTAGACAAGAGAGAGAGAGATTTTATGAGGTGGCATGCCTCCTTATCTCCTCCAATCAGTTGAATATCTCCCACTGTATCTGATCAACTCGGTGTCATTGGTAGCCAAGAAGGCCGAGTTGATTAGCATCCAAGTCGTTGCAAGTCAAGGAAGAGTTAGACCCACCTATTCTCAAGTTAGGGAGCCAAGTATCCCTATTTTCTAGGGAGATTTTGGTAGCTCGATTTTTGTATAAATAAGTAATCTAAGGGACTCATTAGGATTCAGAGTTTTATTGTAGCCAAGAGGCCATTAAGATGAAGCATATTTGACTATCATTTTTTGATGTATTCGACACTTGTTGAATGATAATGAGAAGTTCTATTTTGAACCAACATTGAGTTGACTTAGAGGGCTGAAGCTCTTGGGTTAGGGCCCAACCCTAGCAACAAAAGTTCCTCTTGTGTATCTA
Source organism: Pinus taeda (assembly GCA_000404065.3). Taxonomy (NCBI): domain Eukaryota; kingdom Viridiplantae; phylum Streptophyta; class Pinopsida; order Pinales; family Pinaceae; genus Pinus; species Pinus taeda. Next base: position 17,249 of record APFE031246607.1, on the reverse strand, counting down.
TATTCTTAGTCTAGAATGTTGATAAATTGTTGAAGTTTATTCATGTTCCTTCAAGCTTAGAATATTGATTAAGTTGTTTCTTATCCATGTTTCCATTAGCTTAAAGGGTAAATTAGTGTTGAAGTCAAGTGGAGTAAAATACATGCAAAATCTTGTGACAGTGATCCCTATCTCATCTCCCTTGTGGGATCATGATTAGAGGGCCCCACTCTAACAATAAAAAAACAACGTTTGATTACCTTTTCATTACACAAATTAAGTTTCAACATTAGTTAGATAGTTTATGATTACTTGGAAATATTTATAGTCGTTATTCTGCTTCTCAAGATGGTTGTAGCTTTGAAGCTAGTTCACTTCATAGATCCAATTATTAGTAGTTGTTAGCTAAGATTTTTCAAATTCAATTCATCTTTTCCACATTGACATATAATAATTTGCAAATGAAAACAGAAACATATGTAATTGCAAGGTTGTTGATCTATAGGAAAGGGCTCATTTCACAAACTCCTTTTACGTCTTCTCCAACTTTTGTTGATGTATGTCAGCCTATATTTTGAACATTTACTTTTTGGTCACTATGAGCAATCCATCTTAGCCAAATATGACTTTCTTGGAGTACTAGTCTTGGCCAAGGGTGATGATCACATTCCTGAAACTTTTGACAACTCTCATACACCATTCCAACACTTCATCTCAGCATTCTTTCCCTTCAAACCCTCTCAGGTAACTTCCCATAGCAATTCAAGACATCCTGTAGTAGTACACGGAATCCTATATCACACTTGTAGTAGTCTGTTTTGACCCTGTTTTGACCTTATTTTCACCTATAATGATAGCCTAGCCTAGTTTAGGAGTGCTTTAACCGCTTAGCTTGGACACCATGACCATAAGTGTCACCTAGACGAGTACTTTCGCTCATTTTCCCTCCTACAAGATCAACTAACATTAGTTCTTTCAATTCTAAATTTAGCAATTAGAACTTTATTTACTTTGCAAGTGTGATTTAGATAGTCAATGCATGCATGTTTGAATTATGAAATGGTAGGATAATATTCTATTTTCAAACAACCCTCATAGCTAGATGATTAAGTGTAGTTTAGCATAGTTTCATTTTTACAAGTGACCATAATATTTGTGTAATTTAATAGCATTTACAAGTTAGCAACTTTATTCTTTTAGTAATTAGACTCCTTTCAGTTCAGTAGAAGAATGGTTTGGAACCCTAATGATCAAGTGACACAGTTGAGGGAAATTATTGCCAAATACCCCGACACCATCCAACAGTCAACCTTCACTCTTCTTCGGTGATTGTAAAGTTCCCTCTTTGACTATAGGGGAGTTAGAGGACCCCTTAGGTGAACAACTTGATATCTTTGAAGCACCTATTGAGGAGGAAGAAGAAGAAACCATTCCACATACCACACTATGATTGAAAAAAAAAAGCACGGGTGAAAAAAAAGGGGAGAAAGGCATGGAAGTCAATTTGAGGGCCTACCCTAAGCTCAGCATATCATTTCTACTCTAAATAGGTTTAAACAAGATGTTACAGGGTATCTTATAGTTACTACACGATGCTCCATGTTTTCTTGTAGTTACTATAAGAATTACTACACGTGGCCCATCCCATTATTACATTATACCCTTGAGTATCTCCCTTTGTACCCCATACTACCCCCCCTAGGTATACTACCGATTTCAAGGGAGAGGATATGAATGAAATGGATCTACGAGCCAACAAAGTTCACTTGCAAAGAGGAAAGCTATATTCTTTATTGAAATAGTATTAAACAATCATGAAAAGAACAAATTAAATTTTTGTGCTTGTCCTTGTAGAGCTTACAACGAATATTCCTAAAATAAAGGAATGAAGAATGCACAAGATAGAGGCCACGAGGGCCATGAATGAGGCACAATGATGTCACTAAGTTTCTTAGAGGATGAGTAGCACTTTCAGCAAGGCGTTATGACGGACCTCTAAATTAGACATAAATTAAGGCCCATCTCACCATCCTCTAGCACATTAAACCTCTCTTTTGCATTAGATAATGTATTTTTAACTTTAATATGTTCATTAAGAAGGTTTATGGATAATTGTATATTTATACCTATATTATTTACTTTTGTGGAATATTATGAAAATATTGGGCAAATTATGGAGATTTAGAGAGGGAGATAATCTAGGGACTTTCTCCCTACTACATGAGGATCAATATTGACTAATAAATCAACAAGATATTCTATAATTATGGCATATATTATGGAGCTCCAATGATTGAGAAAATCTAGGAATGTGTTCCCTACCATTTAATGCATATTCCTAGTATTGGGAACTAGATCCACTAATCAAGGGATTTTGGTAGGGAAAACTTCCTCCTTTCATGGGGAATAATTCCCAATATTGTTTGATAAGTATCAAGTCGAATTTGCCTCTAAGGGTGGATTTTTCTTAGTCTTCTTGTGGAGAAAACTAATATTTTTCAGCTCCACTTTCATTTTCTATAGGGATGTAATTGTATTGACCGAAACAATGAAGATTGGTGACATGTTCAACTTCTAAATCTTGGTATCCTTAATAGGAATTTGATTTTCCTTGGGCTTGGCCATCCCAGGAGTCTCAGAGCCCTTTTTTATCATTTACTTTTCTTCTTTTCACTCCTTATTCACATGCATCTCTTGTTCTTGTCTTTTTTCTATTTATGCATTTAGTATAAATTATTTATTGTTGTAGGATTGGATTAAATGGTTGAATTAAGCTATTTTTTAGGCTCACAAGCATAATTTAATCATTTTAACAACTTTTGAAGGTCATAGTAATCATTGAGCTACTTGGACTAGCTTGCTTATTCCCCAAATCTAGATTTTTGGAAGTCCCTTGTCGCAAATAACATTAAAGTTCTGTTATTTATTAGAGCATGCCAACAAGCATCAATCACATTGACTAAAATTGCATTAGATAAAAAATTCATTCTAGTTAATAAAAAAATTACCCCATTGTATTTTCACTTGATTAGGTTAGGCATTTGATAGATTTACTAGCTCACTAGCTCTCGAATTTCTAGGTTTTAGACTAGTAATTTTATGTTATTTTTAGCATCGATTAAGAGAGTTATTTTTTAGTCATTCCACTTGGAATGGAGATATAAAACATCGTAGTCAAAAAAAAAAATTGTCCCATCCAATTTGGTTTTGATTTTTTTGGTCATTCAGTGAATTATAGTTTCCTGTAGTAAATCTGTTGTTTCCTGTAGTACTCTTCCAACACGCATATACTTGCCCAAATTCTCTCAAGAAGCTTGGTTATGATCCCTTAGGGTTGAATCAAGAGCCCTAGTCTCTAAATAATTTATTATGGAATAATAAATACCACTTAGGAATTTCCTCTTTACCTATGCAAAAAAATTTAACGATTTGGGCTAATGGACAGGTTTATGGATTGGATAATACAATGATGATTTTCTTGATTGCCACATCCAATGAAATCTGTTAATGGATCTAAACTCTTTGAAATTTAATGTTTGAAATTTAGTTCATGATCTTTACTTTATGCAATTGGAATAGGTTTCTTTCCATGTATTTTCTTTGTTGCAATAGGTTAAGGTTTCCATTTCAAGCATTTCATTTTCTACAATTAGTTTAGGATTGGATTTTAGTCCATGCACTCCATTACATCATGGCCTCAAAGGAAGGATAGATTATATGCTACACATATACTGTTGATAACTATTAAGTTTTTACGAACATCATGTTTATAATTAAAGTTCGTAGGCTTGGGAGTTGCAACATTCTTATTGCAATACTGAGGCTCATTGGTAGATTTTCACAAAAGCCCAAAGTTGTTACTAAAATTAAGGGCATCCATGTGGGGTTGTTGACTTTAGGTCTTGCATATCTGCAAGACTCCCGGAAATAAGTAGTGAGTGGAGCAAGGCTAAAATGGATGGGATCATCAAGAGAGGTAAAAAATAGAGAGCCATTTGGGCTGCATAATTTACAGCAAGCCTTCTCGAGGGTCCATGCCTATGCCACAACTGTGATGGATGTAGGAATCAATCAGATGGGGTGTACGTATTGATTCCCCATCATTTGGTGTCCACAATATTATTATCAAGTGGACTATGAGTTGTCAAAAAAAGGTACATATTAGGCCTTTCGAAAAATTAGATATGGGGGTGGATTCAGGTACAAAGGAGAGGGAACTTACAAAGTTTATTTTCTGACTACCTTGCATGTTAATTATTTATTTTCCTAATAGAAGATTTTTTCATGAGGATTTGAAACATGTTAGCTGGGGGGTAATGTTGAGCCTTGTAATTGTTGTATATTTCCATCAAAATCTTAAGATTTGATATTAAATCTTTACATTTTTCTTCATAATTATGTTTCATTGTCTAATATAGTTAAAAATTCAAAATAAATAATTTGTTCTCATAATATCACCTTAAATAAAGTTATTTTATTTGTAAAATGGCTTACTAATTCGTTGGTTGGGGAATTTATCATAAATAGGGGTTACGAGAGAATGTTGGAAATGGATGAAATATTATGAAATTCGAGACTATACGTGGCAAATTCAAGAGAGTCTCTAAACAGAGGAGTTGGCTACAGACAAAATTATCACTTTTCTTCACCTAAAGATATCAAATTGCTGGTAATTAATAAAGAACGATATGAGCATATTTGATTCTTAGATCATTTCTTATTCTAAACATTGTTTGTTGTAATCTCTCTTTTTCTATTATAAAATAGAGGAGTTTCCCCTGTGCAAGAAATGAAAAAAGAGGTAATTTTGGTGACAAAACAATGATTAAGCTTGGGTTGTAATCATTAAGTCAAGTTAATGAAAAGGTTTTCCAATTAATCTCTGTTTTTATCAACTTCTCCTCATTGTTTTGTCCCACTTCCTAGACGAAGCGATGTCTTTAATTTGTATTAATAATTTCGTAAAATTGTATGTTATTTTCTCTTATTTAATTGATCAATATTGTTACTTATATTTCGTTTGACTTAGTGGAATTAAAAGTATTGAATTACACTTGTTGTTTCTTAAAAAATGATATTTAATTGATATTAGGCATGTTGTTTCCTTAGTTGATGATTTTTTTTTCTCTAGTTGTGATTGCTATTTTCAATTGTTGTTTGTAAAACATGATTTTCATTTCAATAGGCATAGGCTTATTTCAGGAAAGACTAGAGTAATAGTATCTTTAGATTGAATAATTATGAACATTTCTTAATTAGAATTTTAATTTTTCGTGTTGTTTAATCATAGTTTTTACAAGAAAGTATTGATTTGATTGGGCGAGTAATGTATTCTTTAATTCAAGTGTCAATTTTTGTTGTTGGGTTGGACGATAGATCATTTTATGACTAGCTTTAGGTTCTAACATCCTCTTGCATAGATCTTACCAATTACCTTGAAATAAAAGGATGGATCCTCCGGTTGATATTAATGTTGATACTTGAATGTCATTTTAAAACAATTTAGGATCCCAACACTAGTACATGTAAAAATATGTAACACCCCATACACAAAATTATGTATTTGCTATTGGATTTGTATTTACATGGTGCATTGGTTTTATTTATTTTAAAACTAATTATTTTTGTTGAATAACCAATTTTCTTAAACTAAAATAGTACATCCTACCTATTTGTTGAGACTGGGGCATCTATGTAAGTATGGATCATAGCACACAAATGTTAGGAAAATTTGATGCAGAAGTGTCATTTCCAACTATAATATTTTGTTTAAGGCCCCAAAGGGGACATGTAAATTATATACAATTCTTATTTTTTCATTTTATTTAGAGGATTTTATACTAGAGTCAAGTGTCCTAATTCTAGAGGTATCTGTAATGTTTGGCTATAAGGATATTTTGGGGTGTTGATATTAGGGCCATGTCGGCCTTTGTATATATTGACAACTACCTAGTTTAGGGGTAGGCAACTTTTGGGACAACTGTCCAATTTCTGTTTGATTGTGTAGATATTTCCTTATGCTCATAAACAAAGGATAAGGGTAAGAAACTATAGGATTAATAGAGAAGTACGTGAGAGAAATCCAAAAAAAATAAAGGAGACCTTGGTGAACAAGCCACCTTTCTTCCATTGTAATTATTCGCTATCCAATTGTGTGTTAATATTATGTCAGTACAGGAATACGTTTTCAATTTTATGACCATTATGTCTTGAGACTATAGCAGGACAAAATAGGGTAATTTACATGAAAAATGAATGAGGAGTTTGAGATTCAAATTTGAAGCTGTAAAGGCGAGTAGTGAGCTCATTATGCATTTTCCCTATGTATCATCACTGCTTTGAAATAGAACTTGAAAACTGCTACTTTTAAATAGAATCTGAACTAAATTTGTACCCTAGTGCAATGTGTATTTGTCCCCTGTGATTGAGTTTATTAAGAATTGTGGATTTGGATGAATTAGCAATATTATTCATTCCTCAACCAATAGTTGACATTTTGTGTTAGATGTTGGCATGTACAGTGTAATGATATCCATTTGCGATCTGGGAGAATAGTTGAGCGTATTATTGATGATATTACTTCTTCTCACTCTGATAAAGAAGAGACAGAAAAAGATAAATCATCCAATAAGGGTGCTGAAACTGTTGAGCCATCCTCTAATAAAACTCTTGAAACTGGAGAGCCACCATTCCCTGAGCATTTAGCTCTCATTAAGACACCTGAGCCGCCTACTTTTAACCTTCTAGGGGAATTGCAGAATCTGTATGTTAAAATTCCACTTTTGCAAGCACTTAGAGATGTACCAATTTATGCCAGAACCATTAGAGACATTTGCATCAAGAGACCTGGTAGGAAAGCTAAATATCCTCTTAGAGTTCATGTGATGGGCGATCTAGCTACTTTAATGAGGGTACTTCATGAAAATAAGGAAGCATTCAGATGGGACTACACTAAGATGAAGGGGATCTCTCCTGAATTATGTACCCATCATATTTATATTAAGGAAGGGTCTCGACCAATCTGTCAACCCCAGCGACGAATGAATCCCAGTCTAAGGTAGATTGTTAAAGAAGAACTTCAAAAATTTCTTAATGTAGGGTTTATATATCCTATATCTAACAGTGAATGGATTTCTCCATTGTTGATAGTACCTAAGAAAAATGGGAAATGGAGAGTATGTGTAGATTATAGAGCCTTAAACAAAGCCACTCAAAAATATCATTTCCCCTTTACATTTATTGATCAGGTACTTGACAGTTTGTGAGGAAGGAGATTCTTTTCCTTTTTAGATGGTTTTAGTGGATATAACGAGATCAAAATTACAACCAAAGACCAAGACAGGACCACATTTAGCAGTCCATGGGGAACTTTTGCCTATGTATTGCTCCAGCAATGTTTCAAAGAGTAGTGATAGGAATTTGCTCTTATATGCTTAATGACTCTTTGGAGATATTTATGGATGACTTTACTCCTTATGGTATGACTTTTGAAGATGCATTACAAAACCTTGAGAAAGTACTTAAACGTTGTATAGAAGCCCATCTTGCCTTAAGTACTGAAAAATGTCATATGATGATGAATGAAGGAATTGTATTCAAACACTTCATTTCATTCCTAGGGATTCAAGTTGATCCATCTAAAGTTCAAGTAATTCATATTCTTCCTATCCGCAAAACACGAACTAATGTAAGAAGTTTTTTAGGACATGGTGGATATTACAGAAGATTTATCAAATATTTTTCTAAAATAGCTTCTCCTTTGTTTGTGTTACTTACGAAAAATGTTGAATTTAAGTGGACCGAGGATTGCCAAAAAGCATTTGATGAACTTAAGCATCAGTTGTCTACAACCCCTATTCTAAGGGGACTTGACTGGGCATTACCCTTTCATATATCATATGATGCTTCAGATACTACAATTGGGGTTGTCTTGGGTCAAGAAGAAGACAATCTTCCTTATGCTATCTATTTCATTAGTAAGAATATGACCCGTGCTAAACTTAATTACACAGTTACCGAGAAGGAATTTTTAGCAATCATTTATGGTATTAATAAGTTTCGAAATTATATTATTGGTTACCCTGCTTTTGTTCAGACTGATCACTTGGCCATTAAGTATTTAATGAATAAATCTGTTACAAATGCCCGAGTTACCAGATGGTTATTATTACTACAAGAATTTGATATTACAATTGTAGATTGACGAGGTAAAGAAAATGTAGTTGTTGATTTCCTTTCGTGAATAAAAACTGATGATAATACTCCAGTAGATGATTCGTTTCCTAATGAATACTTATTTACAGTATTTGCTCACTCACCTTGGTATGCAGACATTGCCAATTATTTGGTTGTAGGAAAGTTACCATCACACCTGTCACATAGAGAGAAAAGCAAAATAATTCAACAAAGTGCCCGGTACAGCTGGATAAGTGGGTGTCTTTTTCATACAGGACTTGATGAAGAAATTCAGAGATGCATTAGAGACGATGAGGTTTATGAAATATTGAAGGCTTGTCATGATGGCCCTTGTGGAGGGCATTTTGCTGATAAGAGAAAATCACATAAAGTTCTCAGAATGGGTTATTATTGGCCCTCACTTTTCAAGGATGCAAAGAGATATGTTAGGGCCTATGATAGCTGTGAGAGAATGGGTCAACCTAATCATAGAGACGAAATGCCTTTGAACCCTTAGGTAATACTTGAACCATTTGAAATATGGGCTCTAGACTTTATAGGACCCATTAATCCCCCATCCAATCAAAAAGTTTATATATTGGTTTGTACAGATTATATGACTAAATGGGTGGAAGCTAAGGCACTTATTAGAGCTAATGAGGAATCTGTTTTAACCTTTCTATTTGAAGAAATCTTTGTTAGGTTTAGAGTGCCTAGAGAGCTAGTCACAAATGGAGGACGTCCTTTCAGTTCTCATGGTCTTAAAGATACACTTCAAAAATATCATATTAATCATAAAATGACTACACCCTACCATCCCCAAGCCAATGGTCAGGTGGAAAGTACAAATAAAGTCATAGAAGCGATTTTAATAAAAACAGTAAAAGAGAGTAGAAAGGATTGGTTTCAAAGGCTTCCTGAAGCATTATGGGCTTACAGAACTACTTGGAGGAACACTACAAGTTTTTCATCTTATGAATTAGTTTATGGCAAAAGTGTTGTTTTTCCTGTGGAATTTGAAATTAAAACCTTAAGAATTGCTTTAGCTGTTAATATTGACTTGTGTGATGCACAAATAGCTAGGTTGCAACAGCTTCAGGAATTGGATGAAAAGAGGTTGGATGCCATCCATCAAACAACTATGATCCAACAACAACGAACCAGGTGGCATGATAAAACTATTAAGCATAAGCAGTTCCAAAAAGGTAATTGGGTTGTATTGTATGATTCCCGGTTTGAAAATTTTCAAGGAAAACTACGAACAAGGTGGTTGGGACGTTATGAGATAGATATTGTTTTTCCAAATGGTACAGTAAGGCTCCTAACAATTGATGACTCTAGAACACCATTGCTAGTGAATGGGTATCAGCTCCATTTGTACTAGCCACCTATTTCTAAAGAGAATTTTAAGGCCACTTGCATGGCAGATTCATATTATATCTTTTTAGGGGAGCCTTCTGCCCCTCACTGCATTTAATTTTGTATTACATATTTCTTAGTAGATTAGAATATTTTAACTAATAATCCGTGTCAAGGGTTGCCATGTTACAATCTATTATTTTGCAGGTCTTAGATTGGGAGGTTGGCTGAAAAGAACAATTGTATTGCAAGCAAGATCTAGTTTCATTGTCGGAAAATTGTGAGGTCCACACCTTCATGGTCTCCTACTCATCCTTCATGGTCCACACCTTATCCTTGTTCTTATGCACCTCAGTATCCTCCCCAACTTGCCAATCATGCATTTTAGCCATATGTTTCTACACATCGTCGGGGGAATACCCCATCACAAGGTTGGAGGCCTTAATTCAACCAACATCCTACTTTACTACCTCCATCTCCATCTCAACCACAACTCATTCATCTTGTTCCACCTAAGAAACCTCAGATGTCTGCTTAACCAAATTTGAACCCGAACAACAAGAAGGCATAACAGGTCTATAGTGGAGAGATATCCTACTCTACATATGATATGGAGATTCAAGAAATTAACCTGAGGTCTAGAAGAGTGCTAGGAGATAACCAACCTTTATCTCCACCTAAGGACTTTGAAGAAGAAATGGAAGAGAGTGTTCCTAATGCCAATCCACCTCCTTTTTCTGAAATATTGATCCATCCTAACTAGCACACCCCATAAGAGACTAAAATTCTAGGAGAATTGAAAAACTTGTGTGTTAAAATCCCACTCCTTCAAGCTATCAAGGATTTTCCCATCTAAAATAATCTTATAAAAGAGAAATGCTTCAAACAACATGGTGGGAGAAAGAAAGACACCCCTACCATCAACATCATTGGTCAATTGTATGATCTAATGTTGCGGAGAGTGAATTGCCAAAAGTATCTAAACCCTCGAAGTCTTATGGTAGATGTGCACATTGATGAAATCATTGTTCCCCACACCTTGATTGATCTTGTGATTGCCATCAATGTGATGAACAAGGAAACCATGGTAAAACCAAACCTCCAAGGATCTTTGAGAAAGACCACAATAGTTCTACAACTTGCAAACTTGCAAACAGTTTTACAATGGAAGCGCATCAACATCGAGGTAACAATAATCAATAGAGGAAGATAATCAAAGGCACTTAACACAATAAATATCCTGGGAAATCCACAACTCAAAATCCCACTATCTATTTTGTATTAATCTGAATAATCAAGATGAAATTACAATGCTTGTTCTCTCTAGAACAATCCCATCACCCAACAAATTCAATTTCCAACTCATAAGAAAGCTCAAGGCGAGATCTTAGCCTCTTCACAAGCTCTCCAAGTCTCTATTACAATGTGTAATTGCTATGAAGGATAGCTTATATTTAAACGAAAATAAAGCCTCTAAAAATTTCGCAATCCCTCAAGGATCAGTTCCTGAATGCATGCACTATCAGTGCAACTCAGAAAAATCTAAAACAAATAGTACAATGTCCCTGAACTCTAGTCTCAATTGGGTCTTTCTCATAAGTAAATCCTTGAAACTTCACATTCTCTTTCGATTTATACCATAATCCAAACTGAGTAGTACCTATGACGTATCCCAATACAATTTGGTAGGCCTAACCAATGCGTGACTAAGTTGGTTAACTTCATAACATATATTCGGTTGTGTTCTCCCCAAGTACATGAGTGAACCCACAAGCTACCTGTAAACAATAGCATCCATTACTTCCCCTAAAGTAGCATCCTCCTTCCTCCAATTACCATCTAGAGGAATATCTATGGGTTTACTTCTCTCCATGCGAAATCTCCTGAGTAGCTCATTGGCATACTTTCCTTCAGATACAAACAAATCCCCATCTCCCTCCCATACCTCCATGCCAAGAATGTAATGCATGAGCCCTATGTCCTTCATCTCAAACTCTCTTTACAAGCCCTCCTTGTAATATTTGATGAGCTTCTCATCACCTGTGATTATAAGATCATCTACATAAATTAGAATGATCAACAACTTACCTTCCACCACTATCTGATACAGGTTCACATCCGCTTCACTCTTTGTGAACCCCAACCCAATGAAGTAGCTATCTATTGTGGTGCACCAAGAAAGAGGTGCTTTCTTTAGCCCATACAGTGCTCTCTTGAGTCGGCACACATGTGACTCATGGTCCAAGGTTTCAAAATATTTGGGTTGCTCTATATACACCTCTTCGTCAATCATGTCATTGAGGGAGGTAGTCTTCACATCCATCTGATGGATCTTCCAACCCATCTATGTTGATAGTGCCAAAATAGATTTGATTAACAACTACCTCACAATAGGAGAAAAGGTCTCATCATAGTCAATCCCCTCTACCTATGAAAAGCCATGGGCCAAAAATATGGCCTTACGCTTCTCCACACTACCAGCTACAACTTTCTTTACCTTGTAAAGCCAATGAGAGTTCACAACTGACTTGTCCTTCAGTCTTGGGACGACATCCGAAACATTGTTTCAAACTATGGAGTCATACGCCTCCACCATCACATCAACCTAAGCTAGTTGTTGCACTACTTCCTGAAAGGAAGATGGCTTTGTCGCAAAACATGCACCCATATGTTCCATGTATCCATTGTACCTCTTTGGTGACCCCCTATGTCTGCGCTAAGAAGAGGTCACTCTCACATTCTCCCATGCATCATCCAACAATTTGTCAGCCTCTCTAGTGCGCTTTCTTCCTTCTCTAGAAGACTCTACCTGATTGTTTGTCTCCACTCTCTGAACCTCTACATGTGGCTACATCACATCAATCTGAGGCCCCTCAACCTTAGGATATAAAAGCTCCTCATCCACACATAGCACAAGCTCCCTCTCAAGAGATACTTGCATGTTCTTCTCCTCATCGAACCTGATTTCCCTGCGAACCACTGTCATCAGACTGGTCGACATGTACACTTGATAGTTGTTGGTTGTATTAGTGTACCCCACAAATATCCCCAACTATGTTGTTGGCTCAAGCTTCTTCCATGCATCTTTGGTCACATGACAATAAATTGATGACCCAAAAATCTTGAAGTGACCAACATCTTACCTCTTACCAAAATAAGCCTCCTCTTGTTTCTTCATCTCAAGTATCTGATGTGGGGTATGGTTCTGACCATAAACCATTGTGTTGCATACCTCAACCCACATGTATAGTGATAGGCCCTGATCGTGCAACATCGCCCTTGCTTTGTAAAAGAATTTGTTTTCCCACCCCGGTTTTCAGTTTCTCCTTATTTATCCCATGTAGTTAAATGCCCTTTCCCATAAACATACATTCAACAGGCTGGAAAAAAATAAATTTGCTGAAAACACAAATTCTGGAAAATTTATAGAATGCTGGAAATTGCAGAAATAAAAAACAGCAGTAATAAACAGCCATAAAAACACATTAAAACACTGATATTTTTGGTCAATGTGACCCTGGAAAAACCCCCTACAACTCTTGGAGAAAACTAGTTTGAGAGCTCTTCTTTGTTTCTGGAAAATGCCTTTTTAAAGTGAGAAATTTCAGCAAAAATCAGCAAACAAATTTCCAACTTATCTCGATTTCTGAGCCTCACAGCCCACTGGAAATTTCCAAACAGCAACACAATGCTGCACAGCAACTGTACGGATGGTACGGATGGTACGGATGGACTGTACGGACCTTGATTTTTATGCAGAAAATCAGCTGCTTCAATTTTTGTGCAAAAACAAATCTGCCTTTTACTGTTTTCAGCAAAAATATGCCTTTTATTGCTGGTTCTTTCAGCGGTATGATTTGCTGAAGAGCTGCCTCGTATGTGTGCTGAACTGCTGCCTCTTTCTCCTTCATGTCCAGAAATCTCCCTTGCTCTCTTGCTCTCCTTCTCCCAATCTGCTCATGAAAAAATGAATGATCTTTTTCCTCCTTTTCCTCCTTTAACCCAACCCTAAATGACTTTTGGGTGATCCCTAAATCCAATGGCTGAGATAGATTTAGATCAATGTCTGAGATTAAATGCACATTTAAATCTCACTTTCTATTTTTAATTCACCCACTTTAATAAAGACCCACTTAGTCATTTATTTTCAAAGTCACTTTTCCTTTCTAATTTTTCATTGACTTTATAAAAGTCACTTTAAAATTAGACTTAGTAACTTTATCACTTAAAGTGACTTTTAAATTAGATTTTAACTTTATAAAAATTATAAAGTCACTTTAGGAGAAAAATTAGAATCTTTTGGACACTTTTCCCTAGGCCAAAGATCAAAGCCTAAGGGAACCACCCGTCCTCCGGTACCAAATTTCAACACTCCCTCTTACCGAGGAAGGTGTTCCTCACCACACCCATCTTGTCTCTGAAGTAAACATGCTTGCCCCGTGGTAAGGCTTTGGTAAGAATGTTTGCTACCTGCTCATCAGTGGAAATATACTCAAGCTTCACAGCTCCCTTCTGAACATAGTCTCTGATGAAATGATATCTGATCCTGATATGCTTTGACCTGTCATGAAATACTGGATTCTCCGTGAGTTTAATGCAACTTTGATTATCACAGTAAATCACTGAAGGTCTCAACGGCTGACCAAATAAGCCAAACAACATCTTGCGAAGCCAGATGTCCTCACAACTA
>APFE031246604.1:61655-137220 GCA_000404065.3 Pinus taeda | reverse complement strand
GATACACTTGGCCTAACGTATCCCTTATCAAAGATTTCCTTCAACTGCAACTTCAGTTCTACCAACTCTGGAGTGCTCATCTTGTATGGGGCCTATGATGTTGGTAATGCCCATGGTTCCAATTCAATGGAGAAGTCCACTTCTCTGTGAGGTGACAACTCTGAGATCTCTGCTGGAAACACATCTTGAAACTGCCGCAAGATCGGGTACCTGCTCAATATCTCGACATCCTCAACATCCTTACCTTTATCACTAGAAATATGTATTGCAAATAACACACATCCTTTTCTGCATCTGCTTTTTGCTTGCATAGTTGTCACCATCCTAACTAATGTTGCTTTGTTCTTACCTTGCAAGATTCTCTGCTCCCCATTGTCATCCAAGCACTCAATGGCTTTGTCATAACAATCCACTTTAGTTCTATGAAGATATAGCCAGTCGATAACCAAAATCATACTATATAACCCCAACAGTAATATGTTCAAATGTGCTGTAGTAGGCATGCCATTCAACTCGAATGCACAAGCTCTTATCCAATGATGTAGCCAACTGCACTAACCAAGATTCTGCATGCACTTCGTTATTCAAACCACATTTATCTACCAAGTTAGGGTTAACATAACTATAGTTAGATCCAAGGTCAATCAAAATAGAAACAACTTGTTTACAAAGCTTACCATCCATCTCAATAATAAATGCTTGATGATCTGCCTACCTATTATCCAGGGCTGCATAGATATGAGGAATGCTCTGCCCAACATCCCAAACAGTCTACACCTCCTGTGCATTATAGATTTGAGGCCTACCACCCTGACTTTACGACCAATCCCTCTTAAGATCCTCCTTACCACATGTCCAATACTCCAACTGTCTTGTACCATCACCTCTATTCTACTGTTGTGATCCATGTCCTTGTCTAGTTGCATTGAACTTCTCATGCATTGCAAAATTCTCTTTCTTCTGCATTTTGAGGCCTTGTTCTTTTGCTCTGCCATTTACCTTTGCTTTTATTTTTCCCTTTCCATCCTTGCTGAGATTCTATCTTATGCTTTGAATATTAACAATGCTTTAGTTTCCCAATAACTTCCTCAAGTGACCGAGGCTCATCATACTCAATCTGATCTCTAAATGCTAATGGCAATCCATTGACAAATCTCTAAACTTTAGCCTTTTCATCCTTAAGATACGATACATAGCGCAATAGCTCCAAGAACTTGATTGTATACTCATCTGTCATCAATCTGATTTTGAGCTTATAGAATTCCTTGGCTTGGTTGTCGTAGTACCTTTCTAACAAGTACTTTTTTTTGAAGAGTCTCTTGAATTCATGCTATAAGTCAATTCCTTTGTCTTGATGTCTCTGATCTGTTTTACATCTTCCCACCAGATATTCGCTTTCACTTTGACGCTGAACATAGCTATTTTGGCCTTCATATTCTCTGTATATTCATGTAGTTCAAAGAACTTATTCATGCCAAGTAACTAAGCCATTACATCCTCAAGCTTCTTGAACTCTCCATCAAAAGTATGTGGCTTCGCTTTCTTAAACTCATTTGACAAGTATCCCCTTCGACAAATATCCCCTATCATTCCTCCTATAAGGGTGATAACGATGATGACCATGATGCCTTTGAGAACCAGAACTAGAATAGTACTTGTGTCCATCACCTCTCTTATCCGGAGTATCCAAGAATCTACCATCTCTGATCATGTTATCTCTATTTGACCTGTGACCACCATGAGACCTACTGCGATATGCCCCATTAGTCCCATTCTCCTGTCCATAGTTGATCCGGAGTGGTCCCTGACTTTGCATTCTGATAAACTTTGAAGCACTACCGTCGAGAAATCTAGGGCATTGGCATTAGGTGATTTCTCTTCTATTAGTGATTGCTTGTGAATGCTTTTTACTTGTTTAGATTAGAATCTTCTTCATGTTAGATTATTACTGTTCTTCGTCATCAAACAGTAACCAATGCATGAACATAAATATACAAGAGACACAACATTTAGGCTGGGAGCCAAGGCCAAAACCTCTCCCTCTTGAGAGGAAAACTCACCCAAATTCTTCTTATGGAGATTCCAATTGAGGAATACCAAGACCAAGACCCTTGACCTATTAGCCACTCCATGATCAAGACACGAGTCCTCTTGACTATCAACCTTTTGTTCTGGTCTTCTTGATTCCACTTCCACTTCTTAACACTGAGACTACATCACTAGAGACCTTCATTGTGATAGCAATAAGAGAGCTCCAAAATTCATCACTTAAATATCATTAAGGACCTTATCAGAAAACTGAGATGAAGATCTTGTCATTTTGTAGGAGCATTGAGACTTCATGAACTGTAATCAATTCTGAATTGTGACATCATCAAGACTGTGACTTGAGTGAGGTTAGCACTGGATCCTTTTCCCTGTGGCAGCACTGAGACTCCTTCATTTAAACATGATTTTTTGTTTTGTTTTTGTTTTAATGGCCAAAGGCCTGACAACAAAATTGAGAACCTCTAGAAACTTTTGTAGCGAAACGCTTCCAAATTCTCGATAACAAGGTTGATGGAGAGTTGATGGCCAAGCGCTGGATCAGGCGTGGCTCTGATACCAAATGAAGTGAACAAAGTTTGTAATTCTCATTAAATACTCTAGAAGACTTGGAATATGAAGATATCCATTGAAGATACAAGTATTATATATTAAAATGTATGAAGAATGGTGATACAATGAGAATGAGAGTCCTATATATATAGCTAGGGAAGTACCCTTTCACAAACAGTTATGTCCTTTAGGGACATACCTTTTCATTGATTTCTAACTAATTAATCATTTAATCTTATTTGTTGTTTTTACATTATTTGTGTTTATTTTTATATAAATTTAGTTTGTTACAGTACCTCAACACATGCTTTGCTGCAACCCAATGTACCTGCCTTGACTTAGCCATATATTGGCTCAGGGTGTTCATCGCAAAGCAATTATTTGGCTTGGTGTTAACCAAGTACATTGAGGATCCGATTAATTGCTTGTACATATTGGGATCCACCAAATCTGAATTTGAACTGGAATCATCCAACTTCTTTAGATTGGTCACCATAGTTATAGCCATGGACTTGTAGTCCATCATGCCGAATCTCCTCAAAATATGAACAATGTACTTCCCTTGTCCGAGGAAAGATTTCATCAGGTCTCTGCTACACCTTCAATCCCAAGAAATAATGCATTAGGCCAAGATCTTTCATCTCGAACTTTGGGGCCAACTTCCTCTTGCACCCAAAACCGAGCCTCTATGTCCTAGTAAGGGACAAATCTTCAACATACAACACCAAAATCAAAGGATCACCATCAACAACGATGAAGTAAAGGTTAGGATCTGCACCACTCTTGGTGAAGCCTAAACTCATCAAGTATCCATTAATCAAGGAATACCATGCCTTGGGTGCCTGCTAGAGTCTGTACCATGGCTCCCCCACATCCCTGGTCCATATAAAGCCTTCTTCAATCTGCAAACATGAGAATCCTTCCCATATACCTTAAAGGCCTGAGGTTGCTCTATGTACGCGTCCTCCTCAATCGCACTATTGAGGAACATGGTCTTTACATCCATCTTATGTCTGTTCTAACCCATAACAAAAGTAAGAGAAACAATAGTTTTGATAGAAGTGTACTTGGTGATTGGAGCAAATGTCTCATCATAGTCCACTCCCCCTTTCTGAAAGAAACCTCTTGCAACAAACCTTGCTTTGTACTTCTCGATGCTGGTATTTCTTGCATGCTTGATCTCATAGATCCACTTGGAAGTCGCCACTAACTTCCCCTCAGGTATTAAAACTATCTCCACACATCATTCTTTGTGATGGACTGATACTCCTCCATCAGGGCATTCTTCCAATCCGACTGGCCTATTGCCTCCTCATAACTGGAAGGCTCTGAATCAGTGTTGTGGCTCATCAATGCCTTATAGCTCGAGTACCTCTATGGTCCTCTGCTCTCCTTGAAAGTACCATAGGGAGTTGCATGCCCCTTTGCATCCTACAAGTGTCACAGAACCATGCTAGCCTCTTCTTGGTCACAACAACAGCTCAAGGTAGATCCACAGGCTTTGTTAGCTCTACTGACTTCTCCTGATAGTTTGAAGGATGATCAATTGGAATGGAGGGTCCTATACTTGCATCCTTTGGAGTCTGTTGCTCTTCACTATTGTTATGCGAAATCTATGACTGCAAACAGAAGTATCTTCCCTAGGTCTGGTGGATTGACTTGGAACAACAGAAAGATATGCACTAATGTTTTCCTTAAAGTAAGTAGATAATGGAATGAAGCCTGCATGGAATCTGTTGTATGCTTTACTCCTTCCTTGGCTTGAATTCTCCAATCCTAGCTCCAATCGCTATTTTTAGAACTTGCATAGTCACATAACACAAGCCAACTATCCACAAAATCTATGTAGCATCATCTAATCACTTTATTCAATAGATCAACATGGTATTGAAATATATGAAGCCATAACATTATATATAGGAAAACAAAGAACTCTTTGCATTAATAGAAATGGAGTGAGTTACAACCAAAAATAGGTGTTGATCTTGCAAAAGAGCTCCTCCAAGTTGACTTGTCCTTTCCTTGTTACAAAGTGCACCTCTAATCACCCTAATGCATGGGAAGATATCTCTCACATCAGCAACATAACGGTAGAATCACTCTCCAAAATCCAACCCGTAGCTTGTGGACGACTCCAAATATATAGAAAACGAGGGTAAGTTGGGAGTTCTTATCCATTTACCAATCTAGGGCTTCAGATCCACTCTTGATGGGAGGATAAGATCAAAGGATAAGGGATGAAAACTCTAAGGTAGGATAGGATATGATTCAAGACTTTTATCTAAGGTAAATGGTTACAATAGATCCTGGAAGCTTTTGGAAGAAGAGGCTTCAAGATTCTCTCTCTTTTTCTTGAATTTCTAGAATTTCTAGGACCAATGCAGGTGCATAGTGGAGCAACTTGTAGGTGGTCAACGCAGTCCACAGTGGAGCAACTTGGTTATCAATGTTGTCTAGGAAGAGGCTAGGGAGTGCCGACCCTTAAAATGACTGAAACAAGGTGTTTTCAGGTAGAAACTCAGGGATAAGAATGAGTCATGCTTAAGGCTTTGTGCTATGATGATGAGAAGGAGGTCAAAGGATATGGATTGATCCAATTGAAGGCCTATTGGCCAGATGTGACGAAATGGCCTATAACAACTATCAATTTCCATGCGAGATTCTGTGGATCTCCTGAAGGCTACCTCATCAAAAGTAACATCCTGACTTCAATTTGATATTGTCCTAGAATGTAGATCTTGTAGGCGTTTGAAGTCTCGCTGTACCCCACAAGAGTACCCTTCTTCCCAGAAGGGTCTAACTTCTTCCTCTTCTCGTTAGGCATGTGAATATATACTAGACATCCAAAGATCCTCATTTCACTGACCTCTGGCTTCACTCCTATGAATGCCTCCTCAAGAGTCTTGTCCTCCAATATTCGGTGAGGACACGTGTTCTGAATATAAACAACTGTTCTAGATGCTTTTGCCCATGAGAACATGGGTAGATCCTGATCATGAATCATTGCCTTGAATGCTTCCATAATGGACTTGTTCTTTCTTAACCCCATTCTGTTGAGGGTTGTAAGGAACTATCCACTCCCTCTTTATCCTTGCCTCCTTGCAGAAATCACCGAAGTCCCTGGAAGTATACTCTCCATTATCTGAACTCAAAAACTTTGATCTTCTTCCTTGTCAAGTTCTATACCTAAGCATTGAATTCCTAAAACTCGCTGAAGACCTCATCCTTGGTCTTCATGAAGTAGATCCAAGTCTTCTAGGAGAAATCGTCAATGAATGTCACATAGTACAAGTAGCCGCTCGAAGATGGAACTTTCATTGGTTAACATATGTCTAAATGCACTATATCCAAGATCCCCTTATATCTACTATCACTGCTTCGATAAGAACCCTTGGTATTCTTGACAAGTGCACAACCCATGTAAACACCATCATGCTCTACTCGGAGCTCTGGAAGACTTGTAACTATCTTCCTCAATGCTAGTAAAGCCCTGTAATGCAGGTGAGCGAACATCCGATGCCATGACTCACATAAATTGATACTGTTATGTACCAATGCTTGGGTTGGTGATCCCATCAGTTTGTATAGTATTCCCTCTCGAACGTTAATCACTCTAACTGAGTCTATGTTCGAGCCCTTAGCCCATACAAGAAATTGACTATCTACAAATGTAACTTGGTAAACGCTGAGATATAAAGCTGGTTCTTCTTCAATCTTGGTACAAGCAAAACATCTCTCATTCGAAGAGAATCTCCGGACTCTAGTTGAAATTATGTTGTTCCAACTCCTTTTGCTACATACTTGGTTTTATCCCCAAGTTCCACCTATAATACTGAAATTCTCTCTCTCAAATTGGTGAGAGAATCTCAAAAACCTATCATATACCTAGAAGCACCACTATCCATCAACCAAACATCACTGACTTCTGTAATAGTGCCTGTATTGTGAGAGTGTAGACAAAGAAAAATACCTTCTACCTTTTCTATGGTGGATGCTCATCATCGACATCGGCTGCTGATGCATGCTGCTTTACCTTCCTTTTCTTCTCAGGACATCGGGAGGCATTGTGACACAATTTATGACATTTGAAACACTTAATCTTTGACATATCTATCTTTTGATTTTGAACTGGAGCTGGTCTTCTACCCGAATTCTTCTCATTAAACTTTCCAAACTTTCATCTTCCTTACCCTTTACTTGCATGAGCTGGAAGGGCTTGAGTTTCTTCATCTTGAAGTCTTTGCAAGTTGTTCTTGGACAGCAATCTGGTTTCCTCTTAGACACAATCAATCCATAGCTTATCAAACTAGGTAGCTTCTCTCGTGTGTAAATTCCCTGAACAATTGGATCCCATGAGGAGGGAAATCCAGTGAGAGTCACTTTTACAAGCTTTGTATCATCAATGGTACCTCCAATGGCTCTAAGTTCATCTCTCAACTGAGAGACTCTCATAAGATAAGATACAACAAAATCTGATCTAGACATCATGATACTACTGAGTTGAAGATTGAAGGTTAACTTCTTGCTTGTGTTGCTGTTGTCGTACAAACCCACCAAAGCATCATATGCTTCTTTGGCAGTCTTCAATTCAGCAACATGTAGAATCAAGTGATCCTTTATAGAATCTATCAAGATTCTCTTAGCCTTGGCTTCATTCTTCTTATACTTGGATTCTTACTCAGCTCCCTCTTCTTTTACATGATTCTGAAGATCATTTTTTTGCAGGACAAGGAGTATTTTGGTTTTTCAGGATTTGAAATTGGTAGCACCATCCAACCTGCCTTCCACTCTGAGACTTGGCACCATTTTGACAAGAGATCAAAAGTCCAAACAAGCTACTGAATACTGTCTCCTAGGCTGACTTCAATGACTGATCTTTCAATAAAGCTTTGAAACCATGTTGAAATTTTAAGCCTAGTATAGTAGACTAGAATTTTCTGCCAGATAATTACTTTCTAATGATTTTTCACACAATATTTTATGACACTGCTATCATTGAATAGTTACACTCCGAAAATCTCAACCCTAAATGCAGTGGAAACAGTAAAGATCATAGAAAGACAGCCATGCACAATAGAGACAAATATTTTTACCCTGGGAAACCCAACCTTGGGATAAAACCCAACAACTTTTCTCAGGAGAAATTATTCCTCGGAAGGGTTTACAAATCAGAAATTTGTGTTGAAATCTGTGCCAATATTCCAAGTCAAATACCAGTCAAACCTGGTCAAATTTAGCAACTGGTCAGTGCTGGTCAAAACCAGTAAAAAATTCAAACTTTGGCCTGTGGTCAAGTTAGGCCCTGTGGTCAGCTCTGGTCAACAGTGTGCAGTCTGTCAAACTTGCAGTCAGCCTGCAGTCAAATCCGGTCAAACCTCTGCTGTTAAGCTTGGTCAAAGGTCTGATCAACTTGGCCTGTTCTTTTCACACATGTGGGTGTCCAATGAAGAAAAGATAGACCTCAAAAAATCTGATTTCTCCTTGCTTAGATTTGCTATTTGTTGGTGATCAAATGAGATGTCACATTATCTATTTATACATGTCGTAGGGGGTGTGACAACCTAAGGGACACATCCCTTCACTGGCTGTCTGGCTTGTCTTCTTCCTCGGCTGACTTATAGATATGCGAGAATACTTCCCGATGCTACAAAAAAAATCAGCAAAAAGATCACCAACCAGCAAGCACAATCATCCAACCAAGGAGAAATGAGACTCCCCCAAACAACGGGAATACTTCCCGATGCTACACAAAAAATCAGCAAAAAGATCACCAACCAGCAAGCACAATCATCCAACCAAGGAGAAATGAGACTCCCCCAAACAAAATATCTTCATCAATGATCCAAGGTCATGAAGAAAAAGAACTGCATGAAGGTTATTCCTCCACAGGTTGGTCCAGAAGAAGCACAATCATCCAACCAAGGAGAAGGTAGACTCCCCTAAACAAAAGCCACGAAGAAAAAGGGCTGCATGGAGATTATTCCTCCACAGGTTGGTCCAGAAGCTCCAAGGAACCAGCAGCAAATCTTTATCAATGTAATGAAAAGTGAATGTGAAAACTCGTACAATATCGATGTACCATGCCTCAGATAAGAAGGATTTGAATGAGGTACTTGTTTGCAAAGAACTAGTCAACTGTGCCCAACAACATTGCTGACAACTGGTTGAGCTGACTCCTTGGGCTAGGTTCTAGGCAGGAGTATTATCTTAAATCTCTATAATTATTTCAACTCCAGTCTTTGTAATGTTGTGAAATGAATAATATTTTCATATGGTCCTTCAAATATGTCTATTCTATTTGAGTTTGAATCTATGTTTTTGTCAATTGCATCTGTAGTTGGTCTCTTAGATTTTTGTATGAAGGGTATTTCGTTAATTTTTTTATTTTTATTACTCAACAAATTTGATTACTTATTATTGTCTGAGGTATTTTTCAAAAGATGTTACAGTTGGTAACTGCATACTTTTAGTTTTTTCTTTTTGCTCGTAATATAAATACTGGGATTGTTAAGAAAGTTGATGACTTGTGTTTTGTTGAATGAATTTTTAATATAAGCTTTTTGGGGTTGGTAACTGTGTGTTTTGTCCCTTTCGCTCATTGTATTGGAAATATTTAATATAAACACTATCATTTGCTAGTATTTTTTATTAAAAGTTGCTGTTGAAGTATTCCATAATTAGTCCATAGGATGTTCTGAAAACAAAAAGGTTATACAAGATATTGCATAATATTAACGTTAAAATATGAATAGAAGTTATTAGTTTTAGGTGTTCAGTATTGGATGTAAAATTTGTTTTTAGGATATCTGTTTTGTTGTGTTATAATGTTTGATATTTTATTGTTTGAGTCATGTAGGTTTTTGTCTTTTTTCCGTCGCACTAGTAGTGGAGCTTGTAATAGACCAATCAGCATGAACAATTCGTTGTGGACCGATAAATATCAACCTGAAACTTCTGAGGAGGTGTGGTTTGTCACGCCATGAGGTGTTGTTGATCCTTATTCAGTTATTCAACATGGGTGACCCTATAAATTGTTTAAATGGCAAGACTTCAATATATGGTAATATGGCATTTCTGAATAGTTTGCTTTTAACTTTTCTAAGAATGATATGAGATTTTCATGTCTTACACAGGTCTGTGGAAACTCGAAGTCAGTTATGTTTCTAAACGATTGGCTACGTAGCTGGCATGACCGAGTTTTTGGTTCAGATAAAGAAAATAACAGTACTAGTGAGGATGACGATTGGGATGTCTTCCAGGATGAGTCAGAGACTGTTAGCAAGGATGTGGAACGAGATGGACTGAAAAATGTTTTATTGCTTACTGGACCAGTTGGGGTGTGTGTTAATATGGTCAAAGAGTTGAATGGAATAATTCTTTCTTTATTTTGGATTATTATTTAGAAGCTGTAATCATACCAGATTTCTCACTTTGGTCTAAATTTGAACTTTGCATTTGGCTAAAGCTCAAAAAATACAAGGGAAAAAATTAAAGTATTGAATTAGCCTAGATTATTCACTTGACTAGATCAATTTTCTAATTATGTTGTTTAACCCATATTTTCTGCATTTTTAAACTTGCATTTAAGTTGCCATATCACACTATATTTTAGAGGATTTTAAACAAAGTTATTTCAAGGTATCTGATCTTGGTCAAATCAAGGTGCTTCATTATCATCTTCTCTGCTTGGTGTTACTAGTTGGTGACTATCTCCCCAAAGTGCCAACAAGCTTTGCTAATTTAAAAGAGTTGCATCGAGTTTCATCCTCTATTATCTTCGTGAGGTTAAAATTGCTTTTCCACGTCTTCATTGAGTGTTGGTGTGATTATTCTTATGGTGTCACGCCATTTATCTTTTCTTCTGTTGAGTTGTTTGGGAGGTAGTAATTTATTTCTCTAAAAATATGCTATGCTTCAGTGATTATAGTTAGTTGCCACTGTTTGAAGATGAGTATGTCCATGATGGCTGTGATAACATGTTTGAGTGATGTTTTCTATATTGCAGTGTGGGAAATCAGCTGCTTTGTATGCCTGTGCAAAGGAGCAAGGTTTTGATGTGATTGAGGTAAGCTGTTCTCCAAATCGTTTATGCTTTGGTGTAAAGAAACTTTGCATGGCATTGAGCCTTGCAATGCTCACAAATATCTCTCTTTATTTGTGTGCACACATTGTTTTTGTTGAAACATGATGCTGTATAGTAACGAAATATTATTACATTATACACAGAGTGCTACAGCCAATTGGATAATAAAATGTAAAAGTTGTTTGGAGGGTTCTGGTGGGCTGATGTACAATGTTTACAGTTTTCTATTGGCTAGTTAATTGGCTGTTTTCTTTTTCTTTTGATAAAGTAGTTATAGGAGTTGCTTTTGCACTCACTGTGTATTACTATTTATAAAGGTTGCACTTTATGTCCCATTGACATACTTATTGCGGTCATTCATTGGATATCAATAATGTTATCTCATCTTATCTAACACTCCCGTCGTATATTCACTGGCTGTATTTTGAGTCCCATTGAGCTACTTGTGGTCATTTATTAAACACTAATAAAATTATCTGATCTGATATTATCTATTAGTTAGTTGTAATACACTCTTGTTTTCTGTTTTTGGTTGTAAGAGGTGTTTGACATACACTTTCTTCCCTTACCTTCTTCCAGCTTGAGTGTTTGACATACACTTTCTTCCCTACAAAATGGATATCATAAGCCTTATCCTGTAACTGAGACACTGAAATCAGGTTCATACCCAATCCTGGCACATGCAATACATTTGTAGCGCTGGTGCTTTCTACTGACTCCCTTTGAATACCTATGGTAACTCTACCTACTGGAGTACATTTTGTTTTGTTTCCCATAGTAATTTGGAAGTCCATCTGCTCCTCCTTGTAGCTAGAGAAAGATTCTCTAACCCGTCATATGAGCTAATGCTCCACTGTCTATGTACTAGACACCCTGTGACGCTGATCTTGATAAGCAACCAAATTCGTCGTCCAATCTGGAAGACAAATCTGAAGCTTCATGAATGTTAATTTTGTCCATGGTCATGCTGAAGAATTTACTGTGTGCTATTCCTCTTTCCTCCCGACACTGATTTTGCAAAACCCTTTGCATCCAATCAAGAAGCCTGTTTAGCGAAAAATTGCACTGCAATTGCTCTTTGACTATTGGAATCACTATTCAAGGCAACTCGTTTTTTCTGCTAACCAACAACTGAAAATCAAACTGCTGCCCTCAACAATTTCCGCCTATCTATCAAGGATTTGTGCTGCCTCAAGAATTTCGGCATGTTGCTCTTACTGAACAATGACATTCTCTCTTTCGCTTCTAAGCTTCTTGGATGATCATTTAGGCTCTGATACCATGTGAACATTTCATCTATTGCAACAACTAGAAATTATCCTTCTAATTGAAAACTTAATTATGCAGTTTATCTGCTACGGCAAACAACGAATAAAATCACAACTGCGATTTTGACCATAAAAGAACCGCGGAAAATAAAAATACTGGAAACTGAGAAATTCTAGCATGCAATAATTTTAACAAAATTATTTTTGGACAATTGCTCTCGAAAAAACCCAATGTGGGAAAACTAGTGCGACAGATGAGCGTTTTATTATTATTCTTCAACATCAAATTTGAGTACAATAATTTAGATACTCTTCTGGCAATCTAATATGAGGAAAATACTGACAAAATTATTGTGATATTTTTCTCACTCCATCACTAATTTCTGCCCTTGAGATTGGCTTCCTAGCCTCACGCTGGAGCTTCTGCATCACTTTCTATGCGCAACCTTTGTGGAAATTAACCTTCCTCTCACTACCTCTTCTTGGAACTAGAAAACTTCCTTTTGGAATGCCGCTGCCCTCCTCAACCACCTCCTACTCACCCTTTGGCTCTATCTTCTCTGTTGAATCGTTGCCACTGAGAAAATTGAACTGCCTGGGCCACTGAGTATTTGCACTAGAGTATTCTCTATCACCACATCGATCCCTTATATCTTCATTTTGGGACTCCAACGACCAAGATTAAATTTTAATCAATGGCTCAGATCATTTCTAGATCAATCCGTGTGAGTTTCTAGATGATTCTCACCTTATCTTAATTAATATTGATTAATTAACCATATTTCCTAAATTTAGACCTAGGAAATATTGAAAAATCGATTAATAATCTAATTGAGACACTTCTACGTAGAATTTCTAGAAACGATTTTTGGGTTTTGAAGATCTCATGTATTCTAGCATCTCCACTAAATTTTGTGGTTAGAACACACCCGATGCTACAAAAACTAACATTTATGTGTGTTTATGACCTTAATACAATGTTGTAACAACTACATCAACCTGAAACTTTCAGATCATACCTCCGCACACCTGATGCTACAAAAACTACCATTTATGTGTGTTTATGCCCTAAATACAATGATGTAACAACTATATCAGACCTGAAACTTTCAGATCATACCTCTGCAATTTCGAATCAAACCTTGAAATTTATATGACAACCAACATAAAATAATACAATGGTAGATCAAACCCTTGTAATTTATTTTGATGTCTTGTATGAATTATTAGCTTAATGTGTGGGTTTCTTAGGCTTGTATTATGATGATTATGCCACTGTTATATGAATATATCAGATCAAATATAAATTATGCTCTCAATTAAAATGAGAGATGAAGGCAATAGAAGCAAACCCCATGGCCTAATGGCCTATGCCAAGTTTGGAGATGTGAGAGGAATCACTCCCCAACACTTGCACTCATAAAATGTTAGCTCAAAACCCAAAGATCATACTTTTAGGCCTATGCCAGGTTTGGAGATGTGAGAGAAACCACTCTTCAACACCTGCACTCAAAAAATGTTAACTCAAAACCCAAAGATCAGACTTTTATGACAATTGCAATCACAAATGATTAGAGGTAAAATGCCAATCTCTCGAAGAAATCCTTGTTTGCAATGAGATCTAGCCCTTGTAGGGCTTACGACCTTCTTAATGCTTGCAAAATAGGTCCCAAACACTAGCCTTTTAGGTTGGGTAAGGGGTAGGACCTTCAAAAAATGAGTTTCTTCCCAAATTTGAAAACAAGCAACTTGCAAAAATGATCTCAAAAACCTTAGACGCCTAAGGTTTTTAATGGTTGGAAACTTCAAAATTTTACTCTTTTGTTTGATCCCTTGAGAGATTTCATCTATACAAATAAAAATAAAATTTTCACGAAAAAAACTCAATATATACAAAAATAAAATAAAAACCCCAATCCCTAGTCGCTGCAAAACAAGGGTTAGAAAAATATATTTACAAAAAATTATGTTACAAAAATAATTTACAAATTACATACAAATATACAATGTTTGAGATTTTTTTTGGAAAATAGAAAATTTGTAGCTCTTGACAATGGCTAGATGTATTTCGAAAGATAAATGTCAAACCACAACCTTAGCGAAGTTAGAGAATCACATAAAATATTCATAATCCAAACATAGTCAGCTTGTGCCCATTGCTTGTGAACTTTGAGCCCAAGGACTGGGGAACTTGCAAATTCTATATATTTTCTCAAGAAGAAACCGTTAGAAAATACAATGAATTGGATCACCTAAGATAAGCCCAAAACATACCAATAGACTATTCCTATCATCTACAAATGAAATAACGATTCACTTAATATTTGAAGCACAATATAAGAATGCATGTACCCATCACATACCACAAATCAATGAGACAAAGACACCATGAGTTGCATCCCAAAGTCCTCTATTATGATGATCAAATCGTTCCCAGTGGGATAGTGGCTTTACACTTGCTTTTACAAAGTTACATTTGAGCAGGGTTTAAGATTGAGATGAAAATAAAAGAAAAAAACTTTCTATTCATAGAGAAATTCCTCCAAGTGGAAGATAACGGCTAGTTGGCTTGATCCCCATCAATATAATCTCGGTTGTTGATAAATCTTTGATGATCTTTTAATCTTTGTCATCGAAATAATTATTTTTGAGGAATTTTCGAATTTCTTCTTAAAACCCTTTTTTATTAGCTCAAAAATGGTTATTTTGAGCTAATTTTCTAAAAAATTTGACTTTGACTTAACCACCAAGGTCAAGGGTCCAATTTTTCTTGAAATTTCCAATATTCCCTTGGTGGGGGACCTCCAAAATTTGACTTTTTTAAGGCCACGAATTTTTCCACTTGGAGAATTTAATTTCTCTTAACATTTTAATTTTTGACTCTAATTAATTAATTTTCTGGCTTGTGATTTAATTTTATTTTTGCCAGAAAAATTAATTAATTGATGGGGATTAATTATTTTTCCACCTTCAAATATTTTAGCCATGGTGTTTAAGTATGAGGGAACATGCACTAATGTATTTTATACATAAGATTTTTCAATAATTCAACCCTCAAAGGGTGAATACTTGTTCGTTATAGACCCTCAAATAACTTATCCAATTCTTTGACACAATATAATCAAGTAGACCAAGTGGTAGTAAAATAGTTTAGCCAATTAGCTTAAATTTTTCTCAAATCACTTGTACAGATGTCTTGACTAGAACGCTAGGACTCAATTAAGACTTCGACGATAAATTCCACTCTAGATTTGGGGTGAGGCTGGAGAGAAAAACTCTGTTGATTAGCCGTGTTTAGAAACACAGATAATCAATGAGATGAAAAATCTCCTAGAATGAAATTTGTCACCAAAATAATAGGGTTACCTAGGTTGTTACATAAGTGCACGGTCTTACTAGCATCATTTACATTACAAATTTGCGGAATGGGTTTATAATGACTCAAAAAGCTGCTGGCTGATGATCATGATCTTTGAAAAAAATTGACACAATTGCTTCCTTGAAACCTTGACAAAATATCTGCAACATCTCCCTAAGTAGGAGTGGCTAATAGACCACCCTATTAGGTGTTTCTAGTGCCCAAGGAGAAGTGGCATGTCCTTGGTCCACCCCTCAATTGACATATGTTATGTGAATAATGATGGAATGGAGGGGAGAAGACTTCATGGCCAACTATGATGGGCTCCTCATCTTGAGTGTATAGATGTGGGGAGGGAGCAATCATAGATTGATGAGTTACCAACTCGGCTTTTGTTTTTCCACCTGTCTTGTGTGCCTTTGTTCTTTTTCTTTGTATTACTACTCGTGGCTCAAAGGGCTAGAGCTTGCTTTATATGATGTATAGCAGTTATTACCCCCTTAGTGGTGAGGTAATGCATTTCCCACCAAGTGTTGGTACATGCAAGGGTTCTTTCGTGTGAAAATTCTTGAATTTAACACTTCAGAAATCCTTACTGCAATTTTTGGTTTACTATCTCCTACTTTTTCTTTACATTAACAAGTTATTTAATTGCATAAACATCGAAGTAAACACAAATGCAACCTTCACAGATATACAAATCATGCAATGAAGTAAACAGAAACAATAACACAAGGGACACCGTTATTTTTGGACAATTGTCCCCCAAAAAACCCAATGCGGGAAAAACAGTGCAACAGATATGAGGGTTTTATTATTAAGCAGATTCTTGAATACAACTAGGGTGCCAGAATTGGCTCACCCAACAGAGAATGGCCTTGGCAGTAGTACTTGTATTCGGAGACAAATATTTTGGCAAATCAACAATTTGATGATCAACCCTACAGTGACTCTGATTGTTCCCTGTGCTGGACAGCGAAAGCTCCTCCAAGCACTGCTTTGGAACTGCGTCACCCTTCAAGAATTGCGTCACCCTCTCCCGGTTGATCTGCTCTTAGCCTGCCCTTATAATCTTCCCTCCTTCGGCCTCTGTGTCAGCCTTTCTTGGGCCTGTGCTGTCTCTCTCGACACTTCACTGCCTCTCTACTATGTATTCTTCAACCTTAGATGAAAATCCCTTGTTGAACTGCCCCTCGTTGCAACTGATCACTAACTCAATTTTCTCAGCACACCTCACCCTAGAAAATCAAATTCTTGATCTCTCTTGGTGTGTGTCCAACTGACCCTCAAGCCTCCTATACTTTTCTTGTTGATGATTCAACGACCGAGATTAAGTCCCTAATCAATGGCTAAGATTAGATCTCGCTTGATCCTCGTTATTTAGAACTTTCTCAACCATTTTATATTAATAAACTTTAATATTTTAATTTTCCTAAGTCTAGACATAGGAACTCCATAAAAAATATTAATTATTTTAATATCTCTTCATCAAGGTGGAATTTCTCCAAACAATTTCTGGGTCTTGGAGATCTTATGTGCGTTAGTCTCTCCACCAAGTTTCATGGCCATAGCACATCCCTTCACATGATATGAAGAGCAACATTTGCTTAGAAACTGGGTGATGGCCATAATGAGTGAGGTAGAGTTCATGCTAGGCTTTTGGCTACGTGCTAATTTGTATGTCTTGACCGCCTTTTGCATTTTGATCTTTAGTTTTTGTTTGTGGCCATCATATGCTTTTCTCGTTCTTTTAGCTTCATCAATCTCCTAGGGCCAAGTTTTAGGCCCTACCCAGTTATGAGGATGTATGGTGCCAAATCTTAGAAAACCAGTGGTCAATTGACCCAAAGAACAGAGGTGGAATATAGGGCTTGTAATGTAAGATGGAAAGTGTTAAGTATGGAATAGGGAGAAATGGGACTACACCACCTCAAATGGGGTTTCCCAAGAAGTGTCCTTCCTATATCCATTGGGCCATTAGGTGAGGTTCCAGAGGACTAGGGGAGGTCCCACAGGACTAGGATGAAAGATTAACCCCCCATTTAAGGTGAGGGAACAAGATCATGCTCAAAATCCCTCTTCCTTCCAGGTTACGTCATAATCCATGTCAAATGCCCAAAACACAAACACTCATAAGCACCTGATTGCAAAATTAATAAAGTGCCTTTTGATCAGAGGGCCACTTTACAGCATGTGCTTTTGCTGGATGGGTGAGGAAACATATGACTGATACAGGTGGTAGAGATATGAATGGCAGATCGTAATTGACTACTAGTGGCTGGTGGTTGGCTGACTGGAAGAGGTGATGGGAGAAAAATTTCTCTTATGGCGTCACCCACTTTTGGTGGGTAACACGTATAACATCAAGTTAGAGGATTTGAAGTTGAAGTAGTTGAATCTTTGCTTTTCTCATTACTAACTAGTCGTTAAGACACTGTTACATCCATTCATCATGTGAAAATCAAATGCAGATTTTTTTGTCTTTAGATGTGTGATACATAAAACGAAAAATATAGGGAGCTGAAAATAAATATTCTTGTTTTTGGTCAAGTTGATTAGAGCTTCTGTCATCAATGTAATTTCTATGAGTTAGCTTGGCCTGGCTGTCAACTAGTCCCACCTATTTTCTTGACCGTAGTTAATTACTTCTATTACTGCTTCTATTTAAGAAGCATGAGCCCTAAGTCAATATAAATAATTGCAGTATTTCCTACTGCCAAGGGAAAATATTTCTTGAACTTATAGCTTTGGAGGCTTAGGAATTGGTTCAAGGTCTCATCCCTAATTGACCATTCGTTGCACTTGTCAGGTTCTTAATTGTTTGTCTAATTGTTCATAGTCGGATTTAATCCCTTTGTTATTTTGAGCTCTACAATCACTAGGTGAGAACGTAAACATGTATCTATTTGGACAGTGTCAAAACATATTTGTTAGTAGAGTGATGGACACATTTTTTAGTGTTCAAAATAAAGACTTAACATGTTTCTATACATTATAGTGTTAAGAAGTGATGTGTGAAAACCATCTCTTTTTTTGGAAGCAACGAAAGGAAAAACGAAAGAAAAATCCTTTTACTGCTCAATATGATTAAACCGTTGGATTGATAAACTGAATTAAATGTGTTTAAGGGGAACTACAAATCAATAAGCCCATTGTAGTAAATAAATTAAATGTTATACATGCAGATGCAATAATATGGATTTTGATTGTTTTATATTAAATGTGAGATGGTCATTGTTTATAATATGGTAATGTTTTAATTGACAAACCAATGGTTCTTGTCATTTGTGAAAGACACAAATTATGCTGTTGGAATGCATTTGAAGGCCTTCAAATGTTAATCATGAAAACAATTTACTTTTCTTTTTCATAATAATGGCAAAGGTGATATACTATGATTTTTGTTGAACTTGAAATTTAGAATTTAATGTTGCAGCTATTTTAAACTCTTATGAGAATTGATTTTTGTTTGTTCTGTTCTTTTCATAGGTTAATGCTTCTGAGTGTCGTAGTGGAGCACTAGTGAAGCAGAAGTTTGGAGAAGCGATGGAATCACATGGCTTGAATAAACGGTCTGCCAAAGTTTCAATTATGAGTGAGAATTGAAGAGTCAATTATGGTCTTGTTTCTGATGAGTAATTTGGTTTTAAAAGTGATAGGTAGAAATATTAGGTATATAATTATCTTATTGTTTTTGGTCTTGACTTGTTACATGATAGAATCTACTATGTCAATTATGTCTTCATTGACAACAGAAAGAGAGGACACAGTCTAGTAGACTCCTTCTGATAAATTTTGAAATGGAATTATATTCTAGATTTCTGTTATCCTAGTTATAAGAACAAAAGATTGCACACACCTCTTAAATTGCAGAGTGTGAGGAGTAATACTTCAACCTTACCCATCCTCCTTTTCTTCCTTCAAATATGGTGTCACATCACAATTTCTTCAGGCTCCTCCAAAGAGATATATATCAACTCCTTGTAGAATTTCATGTTGTAGTTATAAAGACAAATTTGATCCTTTTTAGAGAAGAAAATGGATGCCATAGATTCATGCCACAAAGATGGATCATGCTTAAGCCTTGGTTCACAGATCTTCGATTTAGTTATGATCATAAGACTCTTATTTATATTTTTCACAATGATGTTGCTTTGACATAGAGAGGAGGTTCAATTTTGTATGTAGAATAACCTTCGAACATTTTTTCGGACTTTAGGATATACAAATTGAGACTTGAATTATTGGTCTTCTTCAATCTTCAACTCAAATGATACAAAGAGCTGATATGTCATAGCTCAGAGCTATTGCAAATCAGGTGCTATTATTTTTGAAAGAGGAAATTCTTATTCATGATTCAAATTCATTTGTTATTGTTTTTATAGAGGTTTGAACTTCCCTTCTATGGATCAATGAGATGTATCTTGATCTAATCACAATTTTACAGAGGTAGCAAATTCAAACCATAACCAACATAATTTGGATAGTGTCTCGGATTTTTTAGATCTTACATCAATCTTCGTTTGGATACATGCTTCAGATTTTTACTTGTGATGACAAATCCTTGTCACTCTTCCACAGTTCATATTTTGAACACTAATGTCCACAAAAGCTTGGAATTCGGATTACCGATCTCTTTACAGAAGCTTAATCTCATCGTAATTTCATGGACTTATTACAAGGATATATCTAGGAAAGAGGAGGCTTGAACCATATTGAACTATGCCACAAAACGAACCTTACTCATCATCAAGGAGCTTAAATAAGGAGCTTGGATAATTGAGCAATATCACAGAGATGTATTTGATGCTATAGATAACTCTTAAGTCAATACTAGCTTCTACCGGTCTCCAATAGGACCTCTTTTATGGTTCCTATAATAGCTGCGAGATTGTCATAATACTTTCTTAAATCCTTCGCATACCTTCCATATAAGCCCTTAAGACGATTCCAACACAAATGTTAAACCCTATGTCCAGTACTTCATTAAGAGACTTGGTCTAGTATGCCCAGAGCATTCCTTGTAAACTCGATCAACTCCAAATCGGTAGATCAGATCTTTAAGAAAGATACCAAGTTGAAATTCGTGACTTGAACGAGGCTTCTCTTGGATTGTGACTAGCTCTGATACCAAGTTGAAATTCATTTGCAAGCTAGAATTTATTATCATGATAATTACTTGTGGCTCATATATATGTTTCCTTATAGCGTTTACTGTTGATTTGAGGTAGCATCGAATGTGCTCTAGCCACGAAGCTTGGTAGAGAGGCTAAGGCACATGAGATCCCCAATACCCAGAAAGGGTTTGGGCAGAGTGTAAACAATTTGGGAGATATTAAAATAATTAATATTTTTAATGTAATCCCTAAGTCTAAACTTAGAGAAAATTCAATATTAATGAGAATTAGTGTGAAACTGTGTTAGAATGGTCAAAAATCATGGATTAAGCTAGATTTAATCTTAGCTGTTGATTAGGGACTTAATCTTGGCCGTTGATTTGTCAATGAGAGAAGTATAAGAGGAGGCTTAAGGGGCACTTGGAGAACACATTGAGGGAGATCAGTCAGTTCAATTTCTGGAGTGGGGTTAGCTGAGAAATTGAACGAGTGGTTTGGAGAGCAGTCAGGAGGCAGCAAGTACAGAACAGAGAGATGGGAGATTAGCGCAAAGGCAGAAAAGTCAGAGGCAGGGCCAGAGGGAGCCACACAGAGGTAGCAGAGACTGCATAGAGCCTGCGCCATCGACGGAGAGGCAGCAGGAATGACGTAGAACGCCAGAGAGGTTGTGCAGAGGCTCAACAGGCTGATGCAGAGGGTTTCAGGTCATGTTGAGGTCAGTAGCATTGACGCTGGGTTCAGAAGAAGTGCTGAAGAATTTGTCTATCTGTGGGTAAGCCGGTTTGGCACCCTGTTGTACTAGAAAATTGTTGAATAATAAAATCCTCCCTTGCTGCACCAGTTTTCCCACATTGGGTTTTTCCGGGCACATTAGTCCAAAATAATTGTGTCAATGTGTTGATTCTTGTGCATATGTTTGTTTCTATATTACGGTGTGATATCTGCAACAATATTTATTTTAATGTTTATTGAAGTAATTTCATGAATAACTTATGGTGAAATAAGTAGGAAAAGTAAATCAGTTGCTATAGTGATAGAATTTTCACATGGTATCAAAGCAAGCAATTAGAGATAGAAAGGGAAAATCAGTTATGCTTTGAGACCATGATGTAGAGGCATCCACCTCAAGGGACTCATAAATATTTTCAGAAGATTGCACAAGAGAAAGATTTCGATTTCTCTATGTTGGCTTCCAGGTTGGAAGAAGAAGTGGCGTGCATGACTAGTCAGAAGTATGGTATATAGAAAGTGGAGCCTCATGGTATGATGAGAATCAGGGAGTGTTTCTCGAGTATCAAGAGGAGAGGATGAACTTTTAGATCACCATGGGGAACAAGGCAAAGTGTACTCCACTAGGGAAGGGTACCATAGTTTTTCAGACAGAATCGGGAGAGCGGTTCCATGCCACAAATGTGCTGCTTGTACGAGGATTGGTGATGAACTTACTTTCCATGTCACAATTACAAGGCAAGGGCTATGACGTCTACTTCATCAAGGAAAAGGTACCATAGTTTTTCAGACAGAATCGGGAGAGCGGTTCCATGCCAAAAATGTGCTGCATGTACGAGGATTGGGGATGAACTTACTTTCCATGTCACAACTACAAGGCAAGGGCTATGACATCTACTTCATCAAGGAAAAGGTATACGTCTAACACCCGAGCTGGAAAAAGAAAGTGCAGATCGGGATCAAAAGTAATTGGTTGTATAGATTACAACTAGAATCACCAATGGCACTAATAGGCAGTCATGGGGACAAGGACTTGAATGAACTATGGCACAAAATGATGGGTCACTTGCACCATGGAGCTCTGAGAATTCTCAGGAGCATTGTAACAGAAGTTCCGGATCTGAGTACGGAACGAGATGATGTATGCAAGGGATGCGCTCTAGGAAAGTATGCCAAGGCGACATTTCCTAGGAGCAAACACAAAGCCAAGAGTGTACTAGGATTGATACACTCAGATATCTGTGAACCTATGTCCGTCAAAGCTCTCAGTTGTGTCGATTATTTCCTTACCTTCATTGATGACCACTCGAGGAAAACTTGGATTTATTTTCTGAAAACCAAGGATGAGGTTTTCTGATGATTCAAGGAGTTCAAGGCTTTGGTGGATAATTTGACTTGGAAGAAAATAAAAGTTATGTGCTCAGATAATAGTGGAGAGTATGTCGATAAGGACCTCACTGATTATTGTGCTAAGGAGGGCATCAAAAGAGAGTGGACAACTCCCTACAATCCAGAGCAGAATGGGGTGGCAGAAAGAAAAAACAGGACCATTGTAGAAGCAGCTGGGGCCATGCTGTATGATCATGATATGCCAAAATTCTTGTGGGCAGAAGCATGCAACACAATTGTCTACGTTTAGAACAAGACTCCTCATCTCTCATCGGGCATTGGGCAAGATTACTCAAGAGAAAGTGCTTGAAGTCAGTCATTTCAGGGTATTTGGGAGTTTAGCATATTGTCGCATACCCGAAGAAAAGAGGAAGAAGCTGGATCAGACTGCAGAAAAGGGATATCTAGTGAGATATAGCGAGAATGCTAAGTCATAAAAAATCTATTTTCTAGTGAGTAGGAAGGTAGTAGTAAGACGAGATGTAAAGTTCATGGAGGACAGAGCTTTCAAAAGATCTCACGAAATGCCTTCTGAGGAGTAGATGAAAGAGGATCCGTTGGTCATGCATCTTCACCCAACACAAGTGAAGAATTCTTCCTCCGGTCAGGAAGATTGTCAGGATGAGGAGCGAACAGAAGCACCTGCTGGCAGGGGAATAACTAGCAGGGAACTTCGTCAGATTCTGCGTGATGCAGAGAACTTCATAGGTGAGCCAAGGAACAATAAGAGGGAGCGCAAACAACCAGACAAAGATCAGGCGTTAGTAGCTCAGGATGGAGAGCTTGCCAGTTTCAAGGAGGCAGCTCAATATCAGGTCTGGCTAGATGCGATGGTAGAGAAGTATAACTCCATAATGGTGAACGATGTCTGGGAGGTGGTGTCAAGACCTCAAGACAAATCTGTGGTAGGTTCAAGATGGATCTACAAGATCAAATATGTTGCGAGCGACAATGTTGAGAAATACAAAGTTTGTGGCTAAGGGGTATGCTCAAAAGGAAGGGGTTGACTATGAGGACACCTTTGCCCTGGTAGCCAGTTATACATCTATTAGGACCGTGATATCTCTTGCAGCTCAGATGGGATGGGAGATCCATCAGATGGATGTCAAGACGACATTTCTGAACGGGGTAATAGAAGAAGAGGTATACATTGAACAACCAAAGGGCTTTGAAACACATGAGAAGAAGTCTCATGTATGCAGACTGAAGAAAGCCTTGTATGGGCTAAAGCAGGCACTGAGGGTGTCGTATGGTCAAATAGATGTTTACTTGCAGAAGATGGGGTTTGTCAAGAGTGACGCAGATCTGAATCTCTACTATCTGGTCGTAGAGAACAAGTCGCCTATCTTAGTATTATATGTGGATGATCTCTTTTTGACAGGATCATCTAGAGTCATTGAGGACTGCAAGAAGAATCTACGCATAGAGTTCGATATGAAGGATCTGGGACGAATGCACTACTTCCTAGGGTTGGAAGTTTGGTAGCAGAAAGGGGAAATCTTCCTTGGGCAAGGGAGGTATGATATAGAAATCCTGAAAAGGTTTAGGATGGTAGACTGTAGACCTATGGCTACGTGAATGATCACCAATTGGAAGAATATTGATGCATTAGAAGACAAGGATGTAGATCCCACCCTATACCGACAACTCATAGGGTCCCTGATGTATCTGGTCAATACCAAGCCAAAATTTGCGACGCTGTCAACACCCTCAGTTAGTTCATGGTGGAAGCAAAGAGGGCACACTGGGTAGCAGCTAAACACGTTCTCAGGTATTTATAGGGAACAATTGATTATGGGCTCTTATACACCAAGGGGAAGGATATCAGTTTGAGTGGATTTACTGATGCAGATTGGGCAGGAAGTTCAATGGATTGGAAAAGTACCTCTAGGTATTGTTTCAACATTGGATCAGGAATGGCCTCCTAGTGTAGTAGGAAACAGAAGTTCGTGGCTCTGAGCTCATCTGAGGCTAAATATATGAGAGCAAGCACAGCTTCGTGTGAGGCCATATGGCTTATAAAACTGCTGGTTAACCTATTCAGAAGAAATATGGAGGTGACCAGGATCATGTGTGATAATCAAAGTTGCATCAAACTCTCTGAGAATCTAGTGTTTCATGATAGGTTGAAGCATATTGATATCTGGTGTCATTTTGTCAGAGACTTTGTCCAATGAGGAGTTGTACAATTGAGCTACACTCCTACAGGAGAACAAGTGGCAGATATCCTCACCAAGGCCCTTGGAAAGTCAAAATTTGACCACTTCAGGGAAAATATGGGGATGGTAAAGAACCCCTTTCAAAAGTAGAAATGAGTGTGTTAGTAGCATGAAT
Organism: Pinus taeda; assembly: GCA_000404065.3. NCBI lineage: Eukaryota > Viridiplantae > Streptophyta > Pinopsida > Pinales > Pinaceae > Pinus > Pinus taeda. The sequence goes on along the minus strand of APFE031246604.1, from coordinate 112,344 downwards.
GAAGAGGGAGTTGCAGTGTAGATGCAGTGTTGGGAGAAAGGACCAGCAACAACACAAATGCAGAGGGAGTTGTCATAAAGATGCTGTAGTGGCAGTAGCAGTGGCAGAGCCATGGGCAGCAATACAGGATACAACAGTGCAGAGGATGTTGGGCAGGAAGGCTTAGCATCAACACAAGAACCGATGCCGGATGATCAGGGTAATGCTCAGTGAGGAGTATTGCGAGAGCATAGTCCTCACTAAGAGGGAGTGTTGATTTGGGGTAGCATTGGATGTGTTCTAGCCACGAAACTTGGTAGAGAGGCTAAGGCACATGAGATCTCCAATACCCAAAAAGGGTTTGGGCAGATTCTAAACAATTTGGGAGATATTAAAATAATTAATATTTTTAATGTAGTCCCTAAGGCTAAACTTAGGGAAAATAAAATATTAATGAGAATTAATATGAAACTGTGTTAGAATGGTCCAAAAGTCATGGATCAAGCAAGATCTAATCTTAGCCATTGATTAGAGACTTAATCTCGGCTGTTGATTTGTCAACGAGAAAAGTATAAGAGGAGGCTTGAGGGGCACTTGGAGAACACATTGAGGGAGACCAGTCAGTTCAATTTCTGGAGCAGGGTTAGCTGAGAAATTGAACTAGTGGTCTGAGAGCAATCAGGAGGCAGCAAGTACGGAACAAAGAGACAAGAGATTAGCGTAGAGGCAGAATAGGAAGATGCAGGGCTAGAGGGAGCCATGCAGAGGCAACAGAGACTGCGTAGAGCCAGCAGGGCCTGTGTCATCCACGCAGAGGCTACAGGAGTGACGCAGAAGGCTTGAGAGGTTGCGCAGAGGCTCAACAGGTTGACGCAGAGGCTCAATAGGCTGACGCAGAGGGTTTCAGGCTGAGTTTGAGACATCAACAAATGCGTTTTTCACCACCATATCGGATATTCTTGTGAGTGGGATAAGAATTGCACTCCTTTGTATTGCTTTTCTCACTCATTGAATCACAAGTACTACAGTGTTGAGAGGCTCAATGGCGAGCCTTCACAGAATTCCTCTTCACATGGATGTTGAGATTTCACAGGGGAGGAAGGATGCATTTAGATGGATATATTAGGATAGGGCATCCCTTGATGAGGTGGAGGATGCCTTCATAAAGTTTTCCACTAGCACTGAGAGATTTGAAGGCTATGTTGTGATTAGAGACAAGGACGCTAATAAGCCCTACACTTTGTGGGAAACTCATGGGGCAACATGCCTTCCTCTACAACAATTAGCCATGATAATCCTCTCTGAGGTCAATTCAACATCTTGTTGTGAGAGAAATTGGAGCACATAAGGGAATTTGTATAGTTTGAAGAAGATCAGGCTTGAGTAGTTCAAGATGGAGAGAATGGTGTATGTGCACTCCAACCTTCTTATTTAGAGGCAAAGGGAGGAGTGGTTTAGGTGAAAGACAAAGATGTGGGATGTGTTTCTTGATGATATGGGCTTGGACAACAATGTTGAGTTGGCATTGGTCAAATTGGATCTTAATGAATTGGTGCTAAAGTCGATCACTTTTGATGATGGTGATCCTCCTGACGGGTTAGCCACCACACCAACAGATGCAAAGATTTGATTTGATATGAAGGAGGAGAATGCAGGAGAGACAAGTAGTTGTAGTGATGATGATTTTGATGTTGATGACATGGGGGGCTACTGACAGTCATTAGCTATGAGATTCTTCCATCTTGATCTACAGTTCTAGTATCTACCCTGTTTTGTATTTGCCATTGGCATTCTCACTTATAGTAGTAGTGAGTGAGTATCTATGCAACACAGTTTGATTTTGACGACTTAATGAGAAAACTGTAGTTTATGGTTTTAATTTCTTGTGTGTTTGTCAGTTTATCATCATTGATGTACTACTAGTTGTATGTATGTGATGAACATAATATATATTTAATAATTAACAAATAATTAGTATATTGAAGAGACATTTCTTAAAGGACATGACTTTTCATGAAGGGGCACCTGCCTAGGTATATAAGCAGACCCTCATTTTAACCAACTTATCATTTTTCTTATATATTCAACATTCTTATATATATACAAATACCACTTGTCCTATAATGGATATTTACACATTCCAGATGTTTTGAATATTCCAGAGTATGCGAACCCTGTTCGTTACAATGTATGATTGAATTTGTATCATCATCATGTAAATGTGTTAGTTTTTTAATTGAATATAACAAATTAGTGAAATCAATATTTATATGGTATTGCTGAACAAATCTTCTGGCTTTCCCAAATGGAGATTAAGCTAACTTGGTTTTAGGATCCAAACATTAGTGAGGTAATATGATTTGAAATTATTGAGAAAATGTAAAGTTGAAAGGAAAAATTGTCTTAAAACATCATTAATGAAAATTGAACATCAACCTTCATAACAAATTTATATGGCTCAAACAAATAAATATTTATACGAAAACATCATTAATGAAAATCGAACATAATCCTCAATAACAAATTTAAAGGTTCAAAGAAATCAATATTTATACGATACTGCTTAGCAGTTCCTCAAGGTTTTCCTAATAGAGTTTTGATTTACCTTGGATTAAAGATATATCGAAACACATTTTTTTTTGCATCCCAGAACAAACTTTAAGAAGGAAAAATGGAATCTTAAAACGAAGTCATTAAGATAAGTAAAGGTTTGGTGCAGAATTGAAAAAGGTCAACTACAAAGTATTTGAGTTAAAAACGACCTCGTGAAATCAAATATCCGATATCTTAGACACAAACTTTGACTACAAGCAACTATGAGAAATCAAAAGAAATTTGTGGACTTAAATAACTTTTAAAAGACCACCATCAAAAGGAACGTCTACATCCCTGATTAAGATTAAAAGTCAATCTATTTTTATTGATGAAATATTTTGGTTTAACAAACTGACTGAAGCTTCGAGCAGATATATTATTGAACAATTTTTGATGAAAATCCAATGCCCTGAGCTTGATTCTGAAATCAAAGAAGAGCATTCTTTCGAAACTTACGGTCATCCTAATCATCAATCATCTCCCTAGTTAGAAAATTTATGGACACACACATCATTTGAATGTAGATGACAATTTGCTGATACTTTGAAGAATTAAAGTTTTATTTGAGCCCTTATTGATGACATACTTGGAGTCAGAATAAGAGAAGTTTTAGTTTTAATTCTTTTATAATTATTCAAATAGTTCCAATGAGGGTTGGCCTTGGTTGGATCGATGTTTCTACCATGAGACACATAAATGATATTAAAACTAAATACCAGAGGGGCATCCACTTCAGTTCAAGATAGCAGAATTGCTAAATTGATGAATGTGCAAACGAGAAACGTTGATTCCAGAGTTTCTAGGTGCATCTATGCATGTGGTATCCTATTCAATGTTGTTCGCTTTCCTTACTGGCAAGATATGATAAGGGCAGTTAACAAAGCTCCCACAAGGTATAAGGGGTCCAACTATGAGAAAGTCAAAACTTAGATTCTCAAAAATGAACAGCGTGTGGAGGATATCTTATCACCAATTCATTCTTCCCAGAGTACCTCTTATCACCAATTCGTTCTTCTTGGAGTCTGGGGTTATTGTAGTCTCAGATGGATGGATAGATACAAGGCGCGGGCCACTGATAAATATCATTGCCACTTCACCAAAAGGAGCAATGTTTTTAAAGTCGAAAGATTGCTCATGAGAGATAAAAGATGCACAATTCATTGCTGATGTTATTATAAAATCTATTGAACAAATAGGACCTAACAGGGTGGTGCAAGTTATCACGAATAATGCTCTAGTTTGCAAAGCTACAGGTTTAATTATTGAGGGTAGGTATGACCACATCTTTTGGACACCCTACACTGTCCATAATCTGAATATGATCTTAGAGGAGATTGACATTAAATCTCCATGGATAAAGGAAATCAAAGGGGAAGGAAGGGAGATTGTTAAATTCATCACCAACCACCACTAATCTCAAGCAATATTTTGAGAATACTCCAAATTAGAGTTGTTAAAAGTTGTTGAGAGAAGATATGCCTCAAACTTCCTAATGTTATGTTGTCTTGTTGCGGTGAAGCAACCATTAGTTTCTATGGTGGTGAGTCAACTATGGGCTGAGTGGATACTGGAAAATTTAGAGCGGGGATATATGGTGGGTAGATTGTGCCTTGATGATGAGTGGTGGAGCAAGATAGATTTCTTGCTAAAGTTCACAACCCCTGCATTTGAGCTTCTTCAAAATCCTAACACTGACCAACCTTTCTTAGGAGAGGTATATGATAGCATGGATAACATGGTTGAGAAAACTATGGAAATCATTTCACAAGAGTCTCCACAACATTTTTTTTGTTGATGATCATTTTGCTGATTTACTCAAGAAAATAATTTTTGATAGGTGGAACAATTTCAACACTCCATTGCACACTTTAGCACATGCCTTGAACCCCAAATTTTGTGATGACGAGCTTATTGCTCAAAGCAATGGGAAGAGGAAGGCACCCCATAATGATAGAGAGGTGGCTAATGGGGTGAAAAAAGCTCTTATGAGAATGTTTCCAACTCATCTACATTGGGAGGTGAAGGAAGAATTTGCCAGTTTTGCTGCAGGATTAGATGCTTATTTAGATATAAGTTCATCTACATAAGGAGGTGAAGAAGAATTTACTAGTTTTGCTACAGGATTAGATTATTAATTAGATATATCAATTTTGGAGGAGAGAATCACCATTAATTTAGTTGGGTGGTGGATTTGTCATGGAGCAAATGGTGTACTTTTGCAAAACCTTGCCATTCGCGTTCTTTCACAAGTGCAAGCTCTTCTTTAGCAGAAAGGAATTGGAGCACCTATGGTTTTATTCATTCTGTAAAGTGCAACAGGTTGGGCTAACAGAAGGCGAAGGATATTGTTTATGTGCACTCCAACCTTCACCTTGCATCTCGTTTGCGTCCAAAATATAGTCATGGTCCTTCTAAAGAATGGGATGTGGATTCAAAAAGTCTGGATTTGGAGCTCTCTCTTAGTGCCCTGAATATTGAGGATCGAGAGCCTAGAAGTGGAATTGGCCAATCATATTCTTTAACTCCACCATCCACCATTAAGCATACTTCTGCTTCTATTTTTTATGAGAATTGTGATGATGAGGATTAGTCTTTAGTCTTTATAGTACTTGTAGCCTCGTAGTCTTTATTGTATTTGCAACCTCATATATATAATAAAGGTTGATTTTGGATATTCTGATATTGCTATTTTCATTATGTGATCATTTATGAGTAAATGTGATGTAAATTTAGAGACTTGTAGTTTATGCATTGACAATGAACGATTTAATCATAATGTATCATGTATGCTTTATGATTGCACATAACATTTCTCAAATGTCCTTATATCGCAACATTATAATTTATTACATTATGATCATATATCACATTTCCTCGTTTCCAAAATTTGGGGGGGGGGGTCACGTTTTGTACTTGTACTTGTTTCAGAAACTCAGACTCGTTTCCCCGTATTGTGCAAGTTAGGGTGTCTCTTTTCTATGATTGAAAGGCCGAATTTAGGTAGAGTGCTGATGTGTTTGAATGGCAATTAGATGCATGATTTTTTGGGGTAATTCTTTGCTCAATAGGTCGAAGTTTTTTTGTCTTTTGGAAGGAGAGTCGAGCCCATGTAGTACTAGATCATAGTGTCTTAAGACTTGTTTTGGGAGGGCCATAATGCCTAATAAATAGTTGAGCAAGGCCGAGTTTGTCTCGAAGGACAACAGATGGTATTGAGGAAGATTGAGCCTTAATCTAGGGCTGACATGGGTGTCATAGAAAGCCCTAATCAGAGGGCCAAAATCTTAGACATCAGTGTTCACAGGGTCAAGTATAGGAGGACAAAAGATGACATCCAAAACTAAGGTATGTTGTCTTTCCATGTTTGAAGTTTTGTAATGTGGTGTAGGTCCTATTGGACAAATTTTGTATGGCAACTTATGTACAATATGGAGGGCTCTTAGAAGTTGATTATTGTGCCTAGAAGTATAGTTTCTTGTAAAGGACTAAAGGTTGTTAGTGAGAAGATGGTTTGTGCTCTAGATCTTTGATCTCAAGAGTGTAAGGTTGATGGTAAGAGCGCTGCCATTTGTGCCCTAATTCTTTGAGTTATAGAGGTAAACTTTGGTGCTCATGACAGTGATGTATGGTAGTGATATTATGTACTTATGTCAATGATGCCTATGATTTTGATGACAGTAAAGTGATATGACTGTGACACAAATCAATGACACATGCGCCTATGGATGTATCAGGTATGCTATTGAGACAGGGATATATTCTACTTGTGACAGTGATATGAAGGCAACCCTTATGGTTTCATTTGTTGATCTTTAGGAGACGAATTAGAGGTCTTGCGGAGGGCTTGTGAATGCCTCTTTGATAGGCTCGTTTGTTGTCATCTCATGAGGATTTTGTATGAACCAAGGTTGGCCCTTGGAGGCCTAATGTGATTGATGTTGAAAGACTTGTGTTGCATTACAATTGTACATTATATTTCGGCTAAACATTGATTTACTAATAGAGGAAGAAGAATTGATTTCGGGAATTTCCCTTGTGGGGTTTTTCCCTAGTTTCTAACCAAAACCTTAATGTTGCTATTGTGTATACTTTTCTTCTACTGTTCCTTACAATTCCGCTGCATTGTTAATGTTTATGTTCTCTCTATATATTGCTTATTATGATATGGGGTGAATGTAATGTGAAAATTGTAAAAATTGCTTAAAAATGCAATTATCTACAATAGAGAACAATCTATCCCTAAAATTAACATGCAATCATAGCTGAGCTGAAGAAGAAAGTCATTGGAATCACCCCTGTGTAGATACCTGTGATGGATTTCTTGGTCAAGTAGAGTGAAAGAGATGAAGATATTGGAGACCTAAAAGAATGCTAGGGTTTGAAGGAAACCCTTGGGAGCCCTTGTTCTTACGAATAATGGTTACAATTTGGGAGGAACCCTAGAAATTGTCTTGTATATGGAAAAGTCTTGGGTTCTATAACATTGAAACCCTAGTGTGATTCAAAATTTTCATGATATGATATGATTAGTGAGAAGCTATTGAGTTATTGAAATACCTATGTGAGATTCAGAGTAACCCTAGTTGGGCTTGACTCCTACGCAATAGGAGATGGTATGCTGCAGATCTAGTGGTCATCTTGTACATAGTTGGGCTTGGTTGCCCAAGAAGGAGATTAAGGACAGTGATGCCTTATGGCTGAGAAAGATGCAAGATCAAGAGGGAGCTAATAGCTTCCTATAATCCTCATTAAAGATAAGTACTTTCAAGACTTATGTTATTTCTTTGTGTCTCTATTCTTGTTTAATTGACTTATCTTTGACTTTTGTTTATTCTTCCTGCATGAGTAATTGGCTAATGAAATACTTCATTCCCCGACTTTTTTGATGAGGGTGTGATAAGGGAAAGCAGGTCTATCTTGAGGGCCATCAAGATAAAGGGCAATGCAGGAAGAGTGAGCTCCAAGAAGGAGCTGGTGTATGGTGTAGGACAATGAAAAATCCACTCTCATATCCAGAGAAGAAAGATAATAATTTCTTTTGAATGAAGCTTGCAACAGATGATGACAACATGAAGAAGCTCAAAATGTAGAGGATTCTGCTAACAAAAAGATTGAATTGTGCAGAGTCCTACTTCATCATCAAATGGATGTTGTTGGAAATACTGAGAGGGGGGGGGGGGGGAATCAATATTTCTTTTCAATTGTTATTTTTACAAGTTAAATCACTTATGTTTAGAACACAAAATGAATAATAAGAATAAATGCTTCTATTAATTTCTTCTTTACAATAAATCAAGTACAATATATGTGGGCTCCAACCCTAGATGAAGACACCGATCTTCAATCTCCCAGCCTCCAACCTGTATTTACCAAGCATCGACTTGGACATCCTAACACATCAAAGGTCACCCCTAGATAAATAAGGTATTGGCTATGTAGGTGAATCCTCAAGCAAGAATGATAATGTTTGAAATGTCAAGGATGTGAGGAAGCTTGGAAGAAATGTTGATGCTCCCAGTTCTAGCAAAGTCAAGGAGAAGAATCAAGACAACATTAGAAGAAATCCTACTCCAAGAAGACTTGCAGATGGTGTCAAGAATACAAAAGGCAATGAATATCATCAAAGAATCCTAAGGCAAGAAGACTTCAAAAGTACATCAAGAAAATCTTCATCTCCCAGGTACCAATGTATATTTCTTGATTATTGCTATTCTTGTATAAACTTTGCGCACATGGTAAAAGATTGCAGGGCATATCACAAAGACAAATATAATGGTCCCTGCCAATCTCCTCAAAGCTATTTTGCAAGAAGTCATGATTTCTCATTCATGAACAAGATGGAGTGCATCAATTGCCATAACATTGGACATATGGCACATGATTGTAACTTGACTTGGGTCCCTACACAAGCTAGAAGCATGATAACCAAGCCAAAAAAGAAAGTGACACAAATATGGAGAAAGAAGCAAATTGGATCTGAAAGTCTCTTGGACACTCTAGCCAACAACACATATTGTTGATTTGAGACATCCTTGACAAATGTGATATTCCATGTGTTTGATGATGAGACTCTACCAAAAAGAAGACCATGCATATAGTTAGGGGGAGCTTGTGATCATTCTTGTAGAAGCTATCCGTGCAAGGCCCTATGAAATCCTTGATGAGTCACTCATGGACAATAATCCTTTGATAGATCATCTCTTGTGAGCAACATACCTATGAAGAACTATTATTGATGAAGAGCACCATAACAGGGGGAGTAACATACCTATGAAGAACTACTATTGATGAAGAAAAGAAGCAGCTTGAGAGGGGGAGTACTTGGGCACCTCGTTTTCCATTGATGTCAAAGGGGGAGAGAATGTTGGAAGGGCACGAATATTGCCATCAATGACAAAGGGGGAAATTGTTAATCAATGTTGTTATTGATGTCAATATGGCATTGGCCGAGATAGAAAATATTCTTGAGATGCCTAATGAATATCATGAAACCCTAGAATGAGATGATAAGGTTGAAGACAATAGATTCCTGGTTCCAGATGATGATGTCATAACTCTTGTTTGATAAGAATGTCATCAAATAATATGTCAAGTCACTAATGAAGAAGCCTTAAGAAGTGCCAAGTGACAAGTATTTAGAAGCCCTTGATGACATATGGAGGACTAAATTTGATGATGTTATACTCTTGATGAATGACCACAATTGATGAGGCCTTGATAACATGGTTGAGGATCATTTCATGGTTGGAAGACTATTTTGGAGTTCTGTTAATGATGCTACACTATGACAATACTAGTATATGATCAACATTGTTGATGCGTCATGCTACATGGATGCTGCACTCCTACATAATGACTCTATGATCCTATGATGACATTGATAACAATGAAGAAGCCACGCTGTCCCAAACATTCCTCATGCCGTCCCATGTGAAAATTCCTACACTGAAGGAACCCCTATTGCAGCAAACTTGAATCTACTTCACCTACTTGATTTTTAAATTACATTCATCAAGTTATTCTTTTGAATACTGAAGCAATTTACTTCTGCTGCCTACACTAATTAAATATTTGATCTCATGAAACAAAAAACAGAGCAAAGAACAAGATACAATGAACACACTTATTTTTGGACACAATAGTCCCCGGAAACACTTAATGCGGGAAAATCAATGTAGTAGTTCTGAGGCTTTATCATCATTCAGGAGAAATATATGAATACAAATCTAGGATGCTCATCTAGCAACCCTTTGTAGAGAAAACATTAACGTAAAATCTGAGTGAGTTTTACCTCACTTCACCCGACAAAATTTCGTTTGATCTGACACAAGACTGGATAACCCTAGCTATTTCTGCGCTAGCCCTGCATCAGCCTTTCAGGCTTTGCGTCACCTCTTCTACCCTCTGTGTTAGTGATCCCGACAGTTTCGGCAGGTCTTGACAGTTCCGGTTGTTCTCGACAGTTCCGGCTTTTGCGTGACAGACACCTTTTCTGCTCTATGTTGTCCCTTTTGGCTCTGCGTCAGGGCTGCGTGGGCCTAGACTGGCCCAATGTCAGCTCTCTCGACTACTACGCTTTCTCTCTGCAAGCTCTCTTTGCCTCTCTGTCAGTATTCACCGGAAACTCCTCCTTCCAGATTCTCACTGCCCCTTTGTTGCTGAATGATCACTGAGTTCAAGTTTCTCAACTTCCTAGCCCCAGAGATCGAACTCTAGATCAATTCATTCTCTCTGTCTGTGTTTCCAAATGAACCACAAGACTCCATTTTATACTTTTCCTGTTGAGTCTTCAATGGTTGAGATTAAGTCTCTAATCAATGATTAAGATTAAAACATGACTTGATCCGCCTTCTAGATCATTCTCACCCATATTTTGATTAATACCCATTAATATTTTAATTTCCCTAAGTTTAGACTTAGGACCTCCATTTAAAATATTAATTATGTTAATAAAATATAATCCGTGTGGAATTTCACCAAACAATTTCTGGGTTCTTTAGAACTCATGTGCCTTAGCCTCTCCATCAGTTTTCAAGGTTAGAGCACTTCCGATGCTACCAAAAACTAACACTCAGTCTTAGCGAGGAAAGTGCTTTAGCAACAATGTCCACCTGCATGCTGCTCTGTCTCTGAAGCATCTCCCTTCTGTGTTGTTGCTGCTACTGTATTGCTGCCCATGACACTGCCACTGTTGCATTTGTACTACAACTCCCTCTCAAACGCTGCATCTGCTATGTTACTAGCACTGCCACTGCTAACACTGCATCCATATTGCAACTCAGTTGCTGACAGAAACAACTGAAAAACACCCAAAATTAGCTGAACTTAATTGTGTTCAACATAATACAATGAATTTTGGAATCTAACTACTACTAGTCTCTGATCTTCTGAATCTTTTGCGCTGCAGCTGACTTCTGCACTGTGCCAACTACACTGCTGCCAATCTTGCTCTGCGTTGATCAATGTGTGGTCCCAAGCTACTGCATCTGTCCTCCAAACATTCCACTGCATCATTTGAGACTAAGTCCATTTTGCTATTGCTGAATTTTGGGCTCCCGTATTAAGGAATTGATTCAAGAGGTGGACTCCTCAAGGATCCTGTCCACATGTAGTCCTCGCAGCTACAACTCAATATAACCCCATCTCCCTCTTGGAGATGCGTGGGCACTCATGGAAAACTCCTCCTCATCAATCTTTGCTAAAGTAGCCTTAGGATCATGTTTTTCATCCTTATCCTTTTTCTTCAAAGGACACTGGGATGCATATTGGCCCATCTCACCACAACTGAAACATTTCACCTTCGAAATGTCATCCTTTCGCTTTGAATTTTGTTGTCCCTTTGATGCTAAAGTTGCGTTCTCCTCCTCCTCCTTCGTCTTTGTGCCACTCCCACTACTGCAATTTAGTTGACCTTTAATAGGTGCCTCCTTAACTCCTCCTGTTGAAGAGCGGCCCACATCTCCTCCCATGAACGTAGTTTTTTCTTTGCCCAATATGCTTTGGACGAAAACTTGACATTCATACGAGACTCCATTAAGGGCTATCCTCACCATTGGGTTGGCTGAGGAGTGGACCCCACTGCAACAAGCTGGTCTCCAGTGTTTTGAAGACGCTGAAGATAGAGGTTCACCCCTTCTCCTTTCTGCATACATCTTTCATTGTTTGGAAGAGCCTTCATAAAGTGACAACAAGACTTCCCACATCTCCTAGGTCGTATCCTTTCCCTGCAAGTGTGAGACCACATGATCTCGAACTCCGTCGAAAATAAGCCTCTTTGCCTTCCCCTGCTCGACCTTGTACTTCTTCTTTTGATCGTTGTCAGCAGGAACAACTACAACACTTTTGACTTAGGCCTCGAGATCTTATTCCTCCAGAACAACTAAGATTATGGTCTTCCATATGTGACATAGTTGGAGGCTTCATTCATTGTGTGTCCTGATCTCTGAGCCGATGTGATGCCATCTCACCCAACTGTCGAACTAATTCCTATAGTCACTGCTTAGCACTACTCAACTACTCAGCAAGTGAGAAATTAGAACTTTCTGGCAAAACGTTCTCTGAGGAGAAAATTCCCCTTAAATGTGTCTTCGTTCTTTTCCAGCAGATTTTTGCCTTGGCAGAAATTGCGCCATTCAAGCACTGCACTGAGGCTCTGCGTCACTCCCTCTGCCTTTGGAAACTCATGAACTGGAAATCGTACCTCTGTCGTCTCACTCAGAGAGAGATTTCCTCGGATCTGCTTTCGACAAGGACTGCACAATCCCTTCAAGTGGATTCAAATTATTGCAAGGTGCAAGTTTCAGCCTCATTGCTCAGCACTGGATCTACTCTTCCTGTTTCAAAATCAATGCTCTGATACCATGTGAAAATTCCTACACTGAAGGAACCCCTACTGCAACAAATTTGAATCTACTTCACCTACTTGATATTTAAATTACATTCATCAAGTTATTCTTGCGAATACTGAAGCAAATTACTTTTGCAACCTACACTAATTAAATATTTGATCTCATGAAACAGAAAATTGAGCAAAGAACAAGATACATAGTACACACTTATTTTTGGACACAATAGACCCCGAAAAGACCCAATGCGGGAAAATCTGTGCAACAGTTTTGAGGGTTTACTATTATGCAAGAGAAATATCTGAATACAAATCTAGGATTCTCATCTAGCAATCCTTTATAGAGAAAATACTGATGGAAAATTTGAGTGAGTTTTACCTCACTTCACTTGGCAGAATTCACGCTGATCCGACACAAGACTGGCTAACCCTGGATATTTTTGTGTTGGCCTTGCGTCAACCCTGCGTCACCTCTTTTGCCCTCTGCGTCAGCTATCCCGACAGTTCCTGCTTTGCGTCAGGGTTGCATGGGCCCAGACTGGCCCAATGTCATCTCTCCTGGCTACTACACTGCCTCTTTGCAAGCTCTCTCAGCGTCTCTGTCAGTAGTCTCCTGGATTCTCACTACCCCTTTGCTGTTGAACGATCACTTTGTTCAAGTTTCTCAACTTCCTAGCCCCAGAAACTGAACTCTAGATCAATTCGTTCTGTGTGTGTGTGTTTCCAAATGAATCCCAAGCCTCCATTTTATACTTTTCCTATTGAGTCTTCAACGATCGAGATTAAGTCTCTAATCAACAACTAAGATTAAAACATGACTTGATCCACCTTCTAGATCATTCTCACCCATATTTTGATTAACACCCATTAATATTTCAATTTCCCTAAGTTTAGACTTAGGAACTCCATTAAAAATATTAGTTATTTTAATAAAATACAATTCGGGTGGAATTTCACTAAATAGTTTCTGGGTTCTTTAGATCTCATGTACCTTAGCCTCTCCACCAATTTTCAAGGCTAGAGCACTTACGATGCTACCAAAAGCTAACATCCCAAGCTTTTTATGCATAAAATTTAAGGACAATCACAAAGAAAAATTATTTTGGACACGTTGGAGGCATCATTTCAAAATGGATCCTAGACCATCTTAAAGAGGATTTTTTCCTCTTTCGAACGAGCCCTTATTTGCCTCGAAACTCCCAATAGTTTGTGAGATATTGAATTTTAAGTTAAGGAAATTATTCTAGCAATGAGCCGACCTACACTCAGTCATACAAGTCGGCCTCACTTCAAATAGATGTGTCCCTTCAGTTATAAACGAAATCACTATAAATATAAACCTAAATTCGTCCATTCAAGCTTCCTCATGATGTACTTAAGGAAGAAGCATACTTGAAGCTACCTCAAGGCTTTAAGGTACATGAGAAGGAGACTCATGTTTGCAGATTGAAGAAAGCCCCATATGGATTCAAGCAAGTCCCTTGTGTTTGGTATGCTTGGATTGATGGACATCTGATGCAACCACCAACCTCTCTTCAAGGTTGAAATACCAGAGGGAGTTGACCTCTGAGCTCAGGTGATACACTTCTTTAGATTAGAAGTGTAATAGAGAGATGATGAGGACTTCTTTGTCAAGAGAAGCATGCTGTCAGAGACTTGGCATGATGGATTACACTGAAGCAGTTGAGAGACCCTTCAGATTCAAATTTGGTGGATCCCACGATGAGTCGACAAACAGATGGATTCTTGCTTTGCAGCGTGTACCTTGAGCCAGATAGAGCTTGGACATGTATATTGGGATGCTGCATAACTGTTATTGAGATACCTACATGGATTGAGATAGTGTTGTGATTGAAGAGATATACCTATGCCAAGTGAACCAGGATTGCTATGAGCAGGAAGAACACATTAAGGTGTTGCTACATTATGGGTCTTGCTTTGATTTCCTAGATGAGTAGGCAACAAACTTCAATTGCACCCAGTCCAGTAATGGCCGATCATATTGCAGCTTGTATGTTTGAATGGCAAACAATGTGGCTTCCAATGCTATCCACAGGTTTGTTAGACATGGTACCACTGATGCAGCATTGAGGCTCCAACACGAAGGGAGAAATGAGGCTCTGATAGTGACTTATTGTAGAATTGAAGTAGTGAGGCTTCGAGAGATGAGCAAGTTCTAGACATTCATTGAGGCTCCAACATAGAGGGAGCAATGAGGCTCCGATAGTGACTTGTTGTAGAATTAAAGCAGTGGGACTTCAACAAATGAGCAAGTTGCAAATATTCTCACCAAACCGTTGAAGTTCATATTCTTCAAAGAGCAGCTTGGAGTGCAAGAGAATGTATCCTTCCCTGAGAGGGAACATTGTTGATCAAGAACACTGAGCATGTGCTAACCCTCCTCTTTATGACTAGCCATGGTCTTGGTGAAGGGGGATGTGCAACGAGGCTCTTAGGTTAGGATACACCTTAAAGACATGGACTTGGTTGAGTACATACCCCAATTTGCATCCTGCCCACAAGTCACCCTTGCAAAAGGGGCCGTGGACTCGATTAAGCTTGTTGGGATTGCCTCCCAGCTTGTCCAATGGGAGAGGAGACCTAGGTGTGTGTGATATTTACCAAGGGTGGATGCGCCTGCCATGCATTTGGTTATGATAAATTGATCTCCCTAAGTATTGAATGCAAGTGTTCTACCACTTGATTACTGAGGACTAGATTGGGTGAGGGTCACTCAGTGGACATAGGGCCTGTGTGTGAAAATTTGGAGACCCAAATCCCTACTGCAACAATCTAATGTTATTTCTCCTACTTGCTAATTCTCTTACAGGTTATTTATAATATTACACAGTAAACATCGAAATAAACACAACTGCAGCCTTCACAACATAAATAATATGTGGAAACAAGAACTGAGCAAGAATATATAACACACACATAAGTGACATTGTTGTTTTTGGACAAATGTCCCTGGACAAACCCAATGTGGGAAAATTAGTGTAACAACTGAGGGTTTGTATTATGATGTAGTTGTTTCTGAATACAATCTTTGGATGTCTTATTGGCTATCCAATACAGAGAATCTGATTGGTAGAGAAATTAGTGAGAAATACCTCACACTATCATTGGAAATTCTATTGGAATTTCTAAGTCTGACACATTAGAAACCCGTCATGCACTTTACTGATTTATCCTACCTACTTGTTCTGTTAATTAACAAGTTATGTAGCATGTAAACACTGGAAATAAATACCAATGCGTGCTCAACACATTATAGATCATCAACTGAAGGAAATAGAAACAAGCACACAAGTGACACCGTTGTTTTTGGACTAATGTCCCCGGAAAATCCCAATCCGGGAAACCGATGTAGCGTATCTGAGGGTTTGATTTATTAAGCAGTTTTAGAATACAATTTGGGTGCCAAATCCGACTCACCCAACAGAGAAAAATCTCGGCAGTAGTACCTCTCTACTCGGAAGTAGATATTCTGGATGAAACCCTGGATAAGCACTCCGGTAGCTCCACAGCATCAATCTGCCCCATGAAACCCCAACATCAGCCTCCCTTTGGCCTAGTGTTAGCCCAACGTCACTCTGAATTGGCCTGCGTCAGCCTCTGGAGTTACTGTGTCAGCCCTCTGGCCCTCTGCGTCACCCATGTTGGCCCTCTGAGGCATTGCGCAACTCCTGGCTGCCTCTGCGTGATCCCTAGTTGGCTCAGCGTAAACTCTTGGCTACTTCTGCGTCCCTCTCTTCGGCTACTGCGCTGATCCTCTCGGTGCTATCTCTGCCTCTCTACTTCTATATTCACTGCCCCTCAGCTGCAACTCTGATCACTCTCTCAACTTTCTCAGCAAACCTAGCCCTAGAAAGTCGAAATCTTGATCTCTTGGTGTGTTCTCCAAGTGACCCTCAAGCCTCCTCTTATACTTTTCTCGTTGACAATTCAGCGGTCGAGAATAAGTCCCTAATCAATGGCTAAGATGAACTCTGGCATGATCCAGACTTTTGGACCCTTCTACACAACTTTATATTAATTCACATTAATATTTTATTTTCCCTAAGTTTAGACTTAGGGACTCCATTAAAAATATTAATTATTTTAATATCTCCCAAACTGTTTATAATCTTCCCAAACCATTTCTGGGTATTGGATATCTCATGTGCTTTAGCCTCTCCACCAATTTTCGTGGCTAGAACACATTCGATGCTACCCCAAATCAACAAATTCGACCTTGATCTAGCCACTGAATGGCTAGCCCCACGCTGCCTCTGTGCAGTCACCGCGCTGCTTTGCGTCACTCCTTTTGGCTGATCGATCTACTGGCCAAATGCTCTATCTGGCCCTCCGATCTCACACCACGAATCTTGACACTGAATTTGATTTGCTCATAAGCAAAATCACGAATGTGCAGAAGGGTTCCGCGCTGCCTTGGCGTGGCTTTACACTACCTAGCGTGGCTCTACGATGCCCCTTCTAGATCTTTCTCTGCCTCCTCTGCGATGTATCCTCGAGTCAGGAAACTCTCCAATTGGAAAACTATCCCTGCCCCTCATTGTAAGAAATCTCCTCTATGACTTCTCTGGCAATTGCTGCGCTGCTCTCTTGAGAAAATTGATCTCTCACTCGATTTTTCTTCTAAATGCCCATCAAGCCTCTTCTTCTAATCCTCTCGTTGATCAATCAACGGTCCAAATTAGATTCTAATCAATGGCTCAGATCATTTTGACTTGATCTTCATCTTCTTCTAGAAGTTTCACCCCCAGTTTAATTAATATCTTTTAATTATTTTAATTTCCTAAGTTTAGACTTAGGCATCCATTAAAAATAATAAATTCTTTTAATAAAACTGTCTCCGGGTGAAATTTCCCCATTTTTGGGTATTTTGGAATACAAGTGCCTTAGCCTCCTTGCAAATTTTGAGGCTTAGAGCACATTCGATGCTACCAAAAATGAACACTCCCTCTTAGCGAGGAATGTGCTCTGGTAGTGCAACCTGCTGAATCTTCACCTTGACTCAGTAACATCTCCCTCTGCGTTGCTGATGTCTGACATCACTGCCCACCAACTACTGCCCAAATGTTGCATCCATGCTGCTGTTGCTGACTCTACATGTCGTTGCCAACTGCATTTGCACTGCAACTCTGCTCCAACTGTTACTGCTGCCTTCTGCAACAACTGCAACAGAAAAACATCCAAAATACTGAACCAACTGTGTTCTGTATGATGCATCTGACATTCGAGTTTTGATTGCTGCTAGCCTCTGTGCTATCACTAAAGTCTCTATGCTATTGCCTACTCTGCTCTGTGCCAATTGCATTGCTGCCAACACTAGCTCTACGTTGCCCAGTATTTGACTGCTACTAGCCACTGCGTCTATCACTCTGGCACCTGATTGCACCACCTGATACTGGTCCATCTTGCTACTGCTGACTATGGGTTCTCGTAGCAATGTCTTGATCCAAGAGGTGGACTCCTCAAGGATCTTGCCCATTTGTAGTAATTTCGACACTGCGTAGCGTAGCGACCAAATTCACCACATGAGAAACATTTGATCTTTGAGACGTCCTTCTTCTGCCTCCGCTGCTCCTGCTGCCCCTTTGATGCAAGGGTTGCATTCTCCTTGTCCTCCTTGGGCTTCGTCCCACTGCTACTGTTGCCATCAAGTTTGCACTTGACTAAGTCTCGCCTCATCTCTTCCTGTTGAAGAGCGGCCCACATCCCTTCCCAATCTGACAATTTCTCTTTGCCTAGGATACTCTGGACAAATACTTGCCATTCTGCTGAGACTGAATTCAGGGCTAACCTCACAATCTCTGTAGGTTTAGGTGATGATCCTACAACTGCCAACTGATCTGGGACTGTGAAAATTCCTTAAACTTGGGAATTCCTATTGCAACACTTGTTTGGGCTTCAAAATGTCATACAAATGTCACTCATTACCATACATTTTTCACCTATGCTTCCATTATATCACCCATTATTCACCACCATGTCGCTTCATTTTCCCTATTATTCACCATTAATGGGTCTCATTTATATTTTCAAGATATTATTTATTTTTAAGCATTTTTAAGAGAAATTCTTGATTAAATATTAGAAAATAATATATTTTACTTTATATATGAAAGTGGGTTGTTTTTGTGACATGTGTAAGGTGCCAAGGAAGCTTCCAAGACAACTTTATGTGGCCTTGAATGATCAAATTAGAATTTGAAGAGATAAAACCTCATGGAGAAAATCAAGGACAAAAAGGGGTTAGAATTTGAAAAGAGATAAACCTCATGGAGAAAATAAAGGACAAAAAGGGTTATGTGTCTAGATGGTTGAGAGATTTATGGAACTAAAGAGAGATTAGTGGATGATCATTATGAGTTTGTTACTCAATCCCATTTGTATAAATAGGAGTACAATCTCCTCATTTGTAATCTGGAAGTTTTTGTAATCTTAGAATTTGGAGTATGTAATCTTAGAAGCTTAGAGTTGTAATCTTAGAGTTGGTCTGTAATGGAGATTTTGAAATAAAGGATCAATACTTCAATTTTGCTTCTACATCTGAGTCTCCATTGAAGTGGTGTGCTTGTGGAGTTATGGAGGGCCCCCATGGCCTCACTTGCATGCTTATTTGTTTATTTTAGGTATAATTTATTTTATGTTTTGTTTGATTTCAACTTTCAAGTTTTATTAAAGTTCTAATATTGGAAGGATCTTATTTGAAAGTGTTTTTGTAAAAGAACCACAAGATCTCATACAATGATTAGATCTAGGTTTACCATAAGATCTCATACAATGATTAGATCTAGGTTTACTTCATTTCAACTTTTAAGTTCTAATTAGATGATCTAATCTTGGAAGAGATCTTGTAGAATATGTTCTTGTAAGAGAATCATAGATCTCAAACAATTGTTAGATCTAGGTTTGATTAGGTATTGAAAGAGATCTTAATGAATATGTTCTTGTAAGGGGACTTTAAGATCCTGGACAAATTAGGAATCTTTCTAGATCTATATATTTTAGATAAGCACTTCTAAGTTTACCTTCCTAGGTTGACATTAAATTAAACTCTAATTTGCATATGCATTTTAGACCAAACAACACTGATGATATTTCTTCTACTTGTTAGATTTACATGAACAAGTTATTTGTAGTTTCCTATGGCAAACATCGAAATACATACCCTGCAACATACGCCAATTAAATAATATTCCGAAACAAGAAACTAAACAATAGAGAAAAATACAAATAAATGACAGTTGTTTTCGGAAAAACGTCCCCGGAAAAGCCCAACGCGAGAAAACTAGTGCAGCAGATCTGAGGGTTTTTATTATTAAGCTGAAATATTTTTGAATACAACTTCCAGATTCCTTCCCGACAATCTAGTTACAAAGAAAATCACTTGGCCGAAGAAATTGGTGAGATTACCTCACTCTACACTACAAGTCCCCACTGATCCGATAGTTGAACCAATGAGTTCCCCAACTACTTATACGTTACCCCTACGTGAGCTATGCCAGCCTCTAAGGCACTGCGTCACCTCTGCTGGGAATCAATTTTCCCTCTAGAGATGATTCCAAACCTCCTAGCTCAGAATATCTAGCTCCCTAGCAAATTGAACTCTTGCATAGGAGGCTCTCCACTGCTCTACGTGGGCCCTCCATGAGCCCTTCCTGGCTCTGTGTCACCCTCTCTAGCCTTTGCGCTGTCTCCTTTGTGTGTCTCTCTACCTCTCTGTTGAGTATTCTTGGCTCCAAAGAAGATCCTCCAACCAAAACTTCCTTTGCCCCTCTCTGTGTGATCACTACAAATCACTTCGCTGCCTCTAGCTTCATCAATTTGATTTCACTGAACAACTCTGTTTGTGTCTTCCAAATGACCCTCAAGCCTCCTTAAATAATCTCCTCGTTGACATTCAACAACCCAGATTAGAAGCTAATTAATGGCTAAGATCATTTCTGCTTGATTCTTGTCTTCTTCTAGAAGTTAGACTCACAGTTATATTAATACCCATTAATTATTTTAATTTCCTAAGTTTAGACTTAGGGTTCCATTAAAATAATTAATTATTTTAATAAAACTATCTTCGGGTGAAATTTCCCAAAACGCTTTCTCGGTTCTTTGGAATACATGTGCCCAAGCCTCCCTACAAAATTTGAGACTTAGAGCACATCCGATGCTACCAGTAATCAACACTCCCTCTTAGCGAGGAATGTGCTCTAGCAATGCCTCCCACTAAAGCATCACCCTGACTTCATAACATCGTCCTCTGCGTCGTTGATGTCTGACATCTTGCCCACCAACTACTGTGCAAATGCTGCATCTGTATTGTTATTGACGCTGCCACTGTCAACATTGCATCCATACTGCAACTCCCTCTAAATTTCTGCATCCGTGCCGTTCTTGGCACTGCCACTGCCACTGCCAATAGCCTCTACACTGCAAACTGTTGCTGCTACTGCATCAACAACGAAAAAGCATCCCAAATTACTGAACAAGTGTTCAACATTGGAGACATCTAAATGTAAAGATCGGATTGTTGCTAGTCCTACGCTGTCCCTTTGAAGCCATTGCGCTGCTGTTGCTACTGCACTGTGCCTCCCTGCACTGCTGCAACTCTGCACTATGTTGCTCAGACTTGGTGTTCTAGCCACTGCATCTGTTGCTCCAACACTCCTCTCCACCATTTGACACTTTGTCCATCTTGCTACTATTGATCTAGGCTCTCGAAGCAAGATGTTGATTCGAGAGGTGGGCTCCTCAAGGATCCTGACCATCTGTAGCTATTTTAAACTACAACTCCAAACCAGCCCACCTCCCACCTGGAGGTATCTCAACTGTCATGGTGAACTCCTCTTCCTCGATCTTCGTAGGTGCAACCTTCAGATCATGCTTTTCATCTTTGTCCTTCTTTCTGAGAGGATACTGTGTCGCGTAGTGACGCATTTCACCACACCTGAAGCATTTTATCTTTGAGACGTTCTCCTTTCACCTTCGTTGCTCCTGCTGCCCCTTGGATGCAAGGGCTGCAATCTCATCCCCCTACTTGGGCTTCGACCCACTGCTACTGCTTCCGTCAAGCTTACCCTTGACTAGATCTTTCCTCAACTCGTCTTGCTTGAGAGTTGCTCACATACTATCCTAGTATGGAAAAGTTGCCTTGTCGAGGATGCTCTGGACAAAGACTCGCAACTCTTCTGAGATTGAGTTTAGGGCCAGTCTCACCATCTCGGAACGTTGAGGTGTAGACCCCACAATTTCTAACTCGTCCCGGGTCTCCTGAAGCTTCATGAGGAACGGATCTATGCGCTCCCCCTTTTGCATCTGCGCAAATCTCAATTTTTGCTCTAAGTACATCTTCTGCTGCTCGAAAGATCCCTGGTACAGTGTAGGCAACACATCCCACATCTCCTTAGCAGTGAAACACTACATGATCCTTTACTCCATCGAGGATCATTTTCTTTGCCTTCACCATTTCTGCCTTGTACTTCTTCAGCGGATCTAGATCTGCAGGCTCAACCACCACGCCATTGACATATGTCTTGAGGGAGTTCTCATCTAGAAGGAATGACATCCTTGCCTTCCAGATGACATAGTTGGATGCTCCATCCAATCTATCCTGATCCCTCAAACCACTGGTTGCCATCTCTGCCTCGAAAATATTGAACTGCTCCTCTCTACTTCCTACTATTGTTACTCAACCAATAGGAAAACGAACTTCTTGGCGGGAAGTCTACTGAGGAACAATTCCCTCATTGTGCTTCTCTTCTCTTCTGACGTCTTTCTGCCCAGCAAAATGACTTGTAGAAAAACTGTGTCCCACCAACTCTTCCCCAAGCTGAGGCTTCAACGTTGCTCCCTCTTCCACGACAAAATTTGGACTTGAAGTCCTTCCTCTCTATCAACTCCCTCAGAGAGAGACTGCCTCGAAATTCAGCCCTCTGGCTTGGACAACGCAAACTCCTCTGGGGATTTGAACTGCTGCCTCCTGCATCTACTTCGATCTCCTTTTCTACTCAACGTCGGGTTCTCTGGCACTGCTTTTCTTGCTTCACAAACGTGCATTGCTCTGATACCATGTGAAAATTCCTCAAACCAGGGAATTCCTATAGCAACACTGATGATATCTCTTCTACTTTTTTTTTTTTTTTTTTTTTTTTTTTTTTTTTTTTTTATTTGTTGCTGCGTAAGATTATGCTAAATATATTACAAAAATTTAAGTTTTACATCCAAATTACAGAAGGCCGAGGCCTTGTATCTCCATTTGAGATTTCTCATGACTTTCTGGCAAAAATGACCATTCCTTCTTGCTTGCCAAACCAACCTAAAAACCGACACAATGGCATTTCAGCCAACACATTGGACAGTTAACACATAGGACACGTAGACTTTCATAGTCGACTCATAGCAAGATCGCCATGTAGGCTTACAATGACACAGGGACTGAAATTGACGCATAGACACGCTGATATACAGACACATGTAAAGAAACAGAGAGAGGATGAACAGAGCATCGAGAGGGCGGAGAACCGAGACTGCGTCTTCAATCTTCATCTGTTTCATACGGCTCGTCTTCCTTCGCAAACTGATGATCTTTCTTGTCTTCCGCCTGCGTCGGTTGAGTACCTTCCTGGGCAGGCGGCATCGTGGAAGTTCCAGCTTCCTCTGTCTGAAGCGGTGGCCGAAAATCCACCCTAGGCACCTCCACATCCAAGCTGGGTATCATTTGCCCTTCCCGTGGCCTGCGAAGATCACTGCATTGCTCAACCGTGATAGACACGATCAGCGTGTTGTTTTCCAGAGTGCAGGGTATGCGGTATCTGATTGCCGGATGTTCCGAATGCCCACAGTCCAGGGGATCTCTGATGAGTCGACGCGAGCTGCTGCCAGGGATCTGCGGGATGTCAACATAGGTATCAGGTGAATCGGCTAACCTCTGTGTTGCAGGGCGGCCCCTTGAACCGCCTCTGCCCCGCAAACCTCCTCTGCGCCCCCCAGACATTCTGAAAACTGTCAGCTGAACCTCTGCTATGATATGCTCTGTAACCCTCTGAAATTGCTCAGGTATCTGCGCATTATGCGGGTGAACAATGTTCTTATGTAGCGCCATGAACCTCTGTCCTGGATGCGCATTGAATGGCGCCTGAACCATGGCTGCCTTCTCCCAAAATGTCACTGTCTGCGTCAATTCGCTCGGGGCTGAACGGTCTTTCACCTCAGTCGAGCTCCTCTGCACATTAATTGTTCTGGCCTGGTGGTATGTGGTGGCTTGTCCGGGCTGACATCTGCCCATGTGCCTCGCCACCCGCCCAACACGCCTCTCACACCACGTGATCACCCGCATCCGGGGGATATCTCTTCTACTTGTTAGATTTACATGAACAAGTTATTTGCAGTTTCCTACGACAAACATCAAAATACATACACTGCAGCCTACACCAATTAAATAATATGCCGAAACAAGAAACTGAACAATAGCGAAAGATACACACAAATGACATAGTTGTTTTTGGACAAACGTCCCCGAAAAAACCCAATGCAGGAAAACTGGTGCTGTAGATTTGAGGGTTTTTATTATTAAGCTGAAGTATTTTTGAATACAACAATCCAGTTACAGACAAGATCACTTGGCAGAAGAAACTGGTGAGATTACGTCACTCTACACTACAAGTCCTAGTTGATTTGACAGTTGAACCAATGAATTCCCTGGCTACTTCTGCGTTGCCCTTGCGTGGGCCCTGCATCAGCCTCTAAGGTACTGCGTCACCTCTGTTGGGGATCGATTTGCCCTCTAGAGCTGATTCCAACCCACCTAGCTCAGAATATCCAGCTCCCTAGCAAATTTTGAACTTCTGCATAGGAGGCTTTGCGTTGCCTTGTGTGGGCCCTTCCTGGCTCTGCGTCACCCTCTAGCGTCTGTGCTGCCTCCTCTGTGTGTCTCTCTGCCTCTCTGCTGAGTATTCTTGGCTCCGAAGATCCTCCAACCAAAACTTCCTCTACCCCTCTTTGCGTGATCTCTACAAATCACTGCGTTGCCTCTAGCTTTAGCAATTCGATTTGACTGATCAACTCTGTATGTGTCTTCCAAATGACCCTCAAGCCTCTTCAAATAATCTCCTCGTTGACATTCAATGGCTCAGATTAGAAGCTATTCAATGGCTAAGATCATTTTTGCTTGGTCCTTGCCTTTTTATAGAAGTTACACCCACAGTTAGATTAATACCCATTAATTATTTTAATTTCTTATGTTTAGACATAGGGTCCCATTAAAAATAATTAATTATTTTAATAGAACTGTCTCTGGGTGGAATTTCCCAAAATGCATTCTTTGGAATACATGGGCCCAAGCCTCCTTGCAAAATTTGAGACTTAGAGCACTTTCGATGCTACCAGAAATCAACACGGACTTCTTGAAGCTTGAATAGGAACGAATTAACTACTCGAAAGATCCTTGATACAATGTAGCGAAAGCATCCCACATGTCTTTGGCTGTCCTTTTGGCAGCAATGTGACATACAACGTGATCCCTCACTTCGCCGAGGATCAACCGCTTGGGCTTCGTCATTTCAACCTTGTACTTCTTGAGTGGATTTGTATTGACGGGTTCAACTACTGCACTATTGACATAGGCTTTGAGATTATGCTCATCTAGAAGG
This sequence comes from Pinus taeda, assembly GCA_000404065.3. NCBI lineage: Eukaryota > Viridiplantae > Streptophyta > Pinopsida > Pinales > Pinaceae > Pinus > Pinus taeda. The sequence goes on along the minus strand of APFE031246604.1, from coordinate 87,273 downwards.
TAGGAGATTTTAGCCTTCCAGATCACATAGTTGGATGCTCCGTCCAATCAATCTTGATCTCTCAGTCCATTAGCTGCCATCTCTGCCAACAAAAGTCGAACTGCTCCCTCTCTCCTCCGAACAGCTGCTAGGCTGGCCTATGTACTCCCTGCTGGAGTTAGTAGATTTGCTCCTTGCTACTGTTGCTCAACAACTGAGAAATAGAATTCCTTGGCTCAGAATTCACCAAGGAAGAACTTCCCTCAAAAAGTGTCTTCTTCCTTCTTTTGACATTTTTTTGCCCCAACAACTACTGTTGAAAACCGCGTCCCACCTAAAGACTGCTCTGTGTTGAAAACACTGCTACGTTGCTCCCTCTGTCACTGATAAATCGCGAACTAGAAATCTTACCTGTTTGTCAACTCACTCGGAGAGAGATTTTCCTGCAAAATGTTGCCTTCCTTGCTTGGAGTGCGTAATCCCTCTAGGGATTCGATCTGCTGCCTATGCAACACTTCGATCTTCCTCCTTCTCTTCAATGCTAGGCTCTTCCGGTTTGCTGTCTTGCTTCATCCTTGCTTTGATACCTTGTGAAAATTTGGAGACCCAAATCCCTATTGCAACAATTTGATGTTATTTCTCCTACTTGCTAATTCTCTTTATAGTATTACATAGTAAACATCGAAATAAATACAATTACAACATTCACAACATAAATAATATGCTGAAACAAGGACCGAGCAAGAAGAAATAACACACACACAAGTGACACTATTGTTTTTGGACAAATGTCCCCAGAAAAATCCAATGCGGGAAAATTGGTGCAACAGCGAAGGTTTTGTATTATTATGCAGTAGTTTGTGAATACAATCTTTGGATGCTTTACTGGCTATCCAATACAGAGAATTTGACTGGTAGAGAAATTTGTGAGAAATACCTCACATTATCAGTGGAAATTCGACCCTGATCCAACCACTGAATGGCTAGTCCCAAGCTACCTCGCGTAGCCTCTGCTCCGCTTCACTCCTTTTGGTTGATCAATCTGCTCGCTGGATGCTCAATCCTCTAGCCCTCCGGTTTCACACCCTAGATCTTGACATTGGATTTGATCTGTTGCTTAGCAAAATCACGAATCTCCTCAAGGGCTCTGTGTTGCCTCAACGTTTTTTTACGCTGCCTAGCGTGGCGCTACGCTACTCCTTCTGGATGTTTCTTTGCCTCCTTTGCAATGTATCCCAAGATCAAGAAACTCTCCTACTCTCTTTGCCTCCTTTACAATGTATTCCAAGATCAGGAAACTCTCCAACCGGAAAACTATCCTTGCCCATGACTGCAAGAAATCTCCACGACGACTTCTCTGGAAACCATTGTGTTGCTCTCTGAGAAAATCGATGTTTGATCTCTCACTCGATGCATCTTCTAAATGTCCATCGAGCCTCTTCTTATAATCTTCTCATTGATCAATCAACAGTCCATATTAGATTTTAATCAATAGCTCAGATCATTTTGACTTGATCCTCGTCTTCTTCTAGAAGTTTCATCCCCAATTTAATTAATACCCTTTAATTATTTTAATTTCTTGAGTTTAGACTTAGGCATCCATTAAAAATAATTAATTTTTTTAATAAAATTGTCTCCTTGTGAAATTTCCAAAAGCGACTTTTGGGTATGCTGGAATACTTTGTCCTAGCCTCCCTACAATTTTGAGGCTTAGAGCACATCCGATGCTACTAGAAATCAATAGTGTGATTTCTACCTAGGTCATTTATGATTGCCATGTACTTGGTTGTGGTAGTTTGATCTCCCCTATTGTCATTGTGGATCATTCTTCTTGTTCTATGGATCAAGTCATCATTGTTCAGCTGAGATGAGGTCATGGAGCTTGACTTGGATACCAGTAGGGTGTGTATGATCTTTACCAAGGTCATTTATGACTGCCATGGACTTGGTTGTGTTAAATCGATCTCCCCTACCATTGGTTGGGGGTTATTCTTCTTCTATGAGATGAGATGAACTTCTCTTTTGTCGAGACATGTACATCCGAGATGAGACACATGGTACAGCCAGAAATTCCTCCCTAGCTGTGAGGGAGTGTTGAAATTTGGGCAACTTCAGGATGAATTTCCCCAAGAGAAATCCAATTACCCCAAGGAAAATCCCAACTACCCCAAGGAGAAACCGTCTTGTCCAAAAGGTAATTCAAAATTGGATAAAAGAAATATTATTATTGATATGCTCAAATCGGCTTGGCACTCCTCTCATTATTATTTGATGTGACATTTATTTGGGCAAGCAATCAAGGCATTTGGTAAATATATTTAAAATATTAGTAAGAGCAAATTAGAAGGTGCTTTTCCACAAGTTAACCTCACTAAGTGAAGGGACACCTTGGCACAAAGGCAGGCCTTGGCTCAAGAAGTCTTGGAGCTCATTCTCCATCACAAGTGCAACAGATCTTTGGAGAGAGATAATCTGATCTAGCTGCAAGCTTAAGAGCCCTAGCTGAAGTGAAAAGCATCTAAGGAAGATGTCTTCTGATCTGGTCGCAACATATAGGAGCTATTTCAAGAGAAGGAGAGGACAAATTTTTTTGGTGCACCTTTTCTGTGATTGGAAGGCTGAATTTAGGCAGAGTGCTGGCTGTGTTTGAATGGCAATTCTGTGCATGATTTGTTGGGGTAATTCTCTGCTCAACAGGCCGAAGTTTTCTGCCTTTTGGAAGGAGGGCCAAGCCCCTGTAGCACTAGATCAGAGGGCCATAAGGCCTATTTTGGGAGGGCTGTAAGGCCTAATAAGTAGCTGGAGCAAGGCCGAGTTTGTCTCAAAGGACAGCACGGGGTTGTGAGGAAGATTGAGCCCTAATCTAGGGCTGACATGGGTGTCACAAAAATCCCTAATCAGAGGGCTGGAATCTCAAACTTCAGTGTGCACACGACCGAGTATAGGAGGGCAAAAGAAGACATCCAGAACTGAGGTATGTAGTCTTTCCGTGTTTGAAGTTTTGCAATGTGGTGCAGGTCCTGTTCAACAAATTTTATATTGCAATTTGTGTACAGTATGGAGGGCTGTTAGAAGTTGAGTATTGTGCCCTAAAGTATAGTTTCTTGTAAAGGACTAAAAGCTGTTAGGGAGAATATGGTTTGGGCTCTAGATCTTTGATCTCAAGAGTGTAAGGTTGATGGTAGGAAGGCTGTCATTTGTGCCCTAATTTTTGAGTTACAGAGAGGTCAACTTCTGTGCTTATGACAGTGATGTATGGTAGCAATATTCTATGCTTATGACAGTGATGTATGGCAGTGATATTCTTTGCTTATGACAATTATGTATGAATGTGATGCTTATGATTGTGATGACAATAAGTGATATGACACTGACACAAATCAGTGACACATGCTCCTATGGCTGTATCATATATGCTATTTGAGACAGGGATATATGTTGTGACAGTGATATGGAGGCAGCCCTTGTGGTTTCATCTGTTGATCACTAGGAGACCTATCAGAGGTCTTGCGGAGGGCTTTGTGAAGGCCTCCTGGATAGGCTTGTCTGCTGTCATCTCATGAGGATTTTGTATGATCCGGGGTTGTCCCTTGGAGGCCTAACGTGATTGACATTGAAAGACTTGTGTCTCATTACAATTTACATTGTATCTCAGCTGAACATTGATTGACTAATAGAGGAAGACAAATTGATTCTGTGTTTTCCCCCTTGTGAGGTTTTGCCCTGGTCTCTGACCAAAGTCCTGGTGTCGCTATTGTGTATGCTTTTCTTCTAATGTTCCTTATAGTTCCGCTGCATTGTTAATGTTTATGTTCTCTCTATATAATTGCTTATGATGATATGGGGTGAATGTAATGTGAAAATTGTTAAAAATGTTTAAAAATGGAATTATATACAACAAAGAACAATCTGGCCCTAAAATTAACATGATTATTCTTACACTTAAACAAATATCCTAGATATCAGTTAATATTCTTGTTCTAAAAGCATCAATATTATAATGGTGTCTTCTTGCTTTGGTAAATTGATCGAGGGAAGCAAACCTTCATTGTGAAGTTAAACTTGCAGTTTTGCAAACATCCTGATTTTATCACAAAAAAATTGTGAAATCGCTATGTTTTGTCCTAGCAATATTTTCTGATTTTTACCGATATTTTAGTGGTATCTTAATTTTGCCAATGTTTGTCGATTTTCACTGATATTTTCTCGATTTTTATTATTATTTTTTTGATTTTTGGACCCTTTCCGATTTTATCCCGATGATGATGTTTGCAACATTGAGTAAAAGTGCATGATGGATGTCTGTAAGTGGTATCTTAATTTTGCCAATGTTTGTCGATTTTCACTGATATTTTCTCTATTTTTATTATTATTTTTTTTGATTTTTGGACCCTTTCGGATTTTATCCCGATGATGATGTTTGCAACATTGAGTAAAAGTGCATGATGGATGTCTGTAAAGTTGTTTTGTTTAACTGTGAATCTTCTTGTATCAATTATGGCTGTGTGAATACTTATAATAGGGCAGATTCTTTTCAGGTCAATTGAGGACATTGAGGGACTGCAAGATAGTAAGATTGTAGATGAGCATTTGTTTTCTGGAAAGGAAAAAGGGATGAAGGGAAACATGCTAAACAAGGGCAAGAATGAAAAGCAGTCTGCAGCAGTTTCTGCTGCTACTAAACGACCAATACACACTGAAAAGGAGAAACATATTTATGGTATTGATGAAAGACGTTGCATCCAGAACAGGAGCAAGGCATTAATACTGTTTGAGGATGTGGATACCATCTTTGATGATGACCGGGGATTTATGGCAGCTTTATTGCGGCTCGCTGAAACAGGGAAGCGCCCTATAGTGTTGACAAGTAACCGTAAGCTTCTTGGTTTGCAACTGCTGAAAGATTTGACGACTTAGTTTACTTCTGAATGGTTTTTTTTCAGATGTTATTTATTTACTTGTATTTCACTGGCTCTTTTGATCATGATACACAGCTCGAATGATTTGTTTAAGTTCATTTTAAATTTATTGCTTGAAATTATAGGGCACGATCTCTGTCTGCCACGCCTCTTGGACAGATTGACAGTAGAATTTGAACTCCCTTCAGTTGAGGAATTAGTTTCCCATATATTCATGGTACGCAGCAAAGCTACCTCAGCTTGGCTTCTGTTATCAATTTTCTGATATTTACCTCAATTACTGTATCTTTGCTACTTCACAGAATTGCTGTCAAATGTCAAATCTAATAGAAGTAAGAATGTACTATATAGATATGATTGACTGTTTATGCTTTCTTTTCTTGCAGGTTTGCATTGCAGAGGGTGTCGCAATATGTCCTAGTCTAGTTGAGCACATTGTAAAGTGTTGTTCCAAAGATTTGAGAAAGATATTGATGCTTCTACAATTTTGGTGCCAAGGGAAGGACAACATTGGAGGAGGTGCTTCCTTGTTTGCAAACAGCTGTTTGTGTTCTAATGCCATTTTCTATCATTGCTAAGTTTGCTTATATTCTTATGCCAACCATACTTTCTCTTTTTGGTAATATTTTAATCAACACTGGGCATGCACGGTTTTTTTGACTGGACTGTCAAATATCTTGTACTTGTTTAATGTTCAGATGGCCAGTTATGTCACATGTTCAGTCCAGATTTATTTGAATTGGACGTAGAACATCGTGTGATTCCGAAGATGATGCCTTGGAGTTTTCCCTGTCAGTTATCAGAGAATATAAACCTGGAGATTTCAAAAGCATTAGATAAGGTTAAAGAACAAGAATGGTTACATGAAGTAAAATTGGCTGAAGATTATGCCACAAGAGACAGACTGCTTACACAGTTAAAGAATAAGCAAAAGAAAATGGATCAAGCCAAAATAAAGGCAGCTATGCTGAAAAGAGCTTCACCTGTTGTGGATGGCTTGGAAATATTCACTGCTTTAGCTGGTGAAGTGAACGAAACATCAAAGATGACTGAGTCATCAACTCTGTCTCTAGGTCAGAATCAGAGGCGCAAGAGGCGTGCAGTTGTAACTTCGGACTCAGATGATATGACTCCCCAGGAAACTGTTCGAGATATTTCTGAAACTCAACTTCAGGTGACAGAAACACAGTTTTCAGTTGAGTCTACAAGTGCATCTGATGACATGACATTGTCAGATTCTGATGTTCCTGGACTGTCTAAGATCAAGGGAAATGGTAGGGGCAGAACAGAATTTTCCACGCCTGTATTCAGAAGGTTAAAGAAAGTACAAGATGCAGATTTGCTTGAGACAAGCTCTGCAAAGGATGTCTCATTTGTACCAGAATCTTTATTTGTTTCTGAGACAGTGCTGAAAGGTAATACTGTATCTCATTTTGAATCAGGGGACATAGGGAATATGCCAGAATCATTGGAGAATTCTGTCTCAAACATGTGCAGTCCTATTAAAGTCAAAACAGAGCTTCAGAACTTGGATTGCCCAGATAAAGGGGAACCAACTATTGTTCTGGAACCAAAATTTAGCAGACTGGACTGTGTATCCCATACTGGAAAGCATGGATATCATTGCAAAAAGGATTCAGAGATGGTGGTCAGAAATGAGGATTTCACAGCTGCACAAACTTGCAATGAATCTTCTGATGCAGGTCTTTTGACATCCAAACAGCAGGCAAAAATTGTTGACAATACAGAGTTAGATACCTATCACAGAGGGAATAAAGACATTAAAATGATGGTTAAATGTTCAGAATTTAGTACATCAGAAGAACATAATTATAACAGATCTATTGCAGTTGCATATGAAGCACTTCCATTGATGGATGAATGTAGCAGAGTAGGTTTCACTATTAGCAATATTGAAAACAAAAAATATGAATGTTTGGGAGCTGAAAATCAAGTTCAGAAAACATGGCTCAAGATGCGAAATTGTCGCGAAAAATTCAAGCCACTTTTAGGTTCTGGATGCAAGGATGCCTTGTCAACCATTGAGTTAGCGACGAAATTGACAGATATTATTTCATCAAGCGATCTATTACTAAGTTCATATGAACTTGATCACAATGTAAGAAATTTCTTTTATTGCTTCACTGTTCATTTAATATAATCTTGGAGCTCTCTTGCCATCCTCTATATGATAAATATTCTAGTAACCTTTTGTTTCATCTAGTGAAATGATCAAATATTGCATTCTAACTGGCAGAAAGTAATTGCAGAATGCTTGTAATCCACCTCATGGTTCACAGGTTGTTTATCTGGATGGAAATTATTCAACAATTTCCTGTCCTGATGAACGCATTGAGATCACTTCAGCTCTTGCACAAAATAGTCTCTGCCTTTGTGCAAAACAATGCTCCATGATGGGGTCCAGTTGTGGTGATGCACACAATTTCAACCTATGCAAAGAAATGTTGGCTGCTAGTACCAATGTTGTTGCTGTGGGCAAGTTGATCCAGGGACAAATAAATCATGGAATGGTGTGGTCTGAACAGTTTTCAAATATTGGACCATCTGTAGAGGAACAACGTAGTGAAAGGTATCTATCTTCTACTGCTTTTGGCATAAAGGAGAAAATCATAAAAGGAGAAATGTCTAGATCTATTATCTTGTTTTTCTTTCTTTTGTTTACATTTTGTTTTGATCAGTTTGTACTGTGGGCATGCCTTGTTTTTGTTAAATTATGTGTTTATTTTCTATACACTATACACAAAATGCATCCAACAGTTTTTACTTCACTAACAAGTGTCTATAATGAGTCAATAATGTAAATATTACAAAAAAAATTGCCAATGGTTATTGACAATGTGCTTGCTGATGCATGTGACTAGCTTGATTAAGTTGTTCCATTAAAAACTCCGAACTTTTGATGTGTGCATGCATTTATGTCTTTTTGAGTACTGTAAATATTTACCATATATGCTGTCCTCTGGGTTAGTAAAACATTTACCATATATTTATTTCCACCCCGCCCCCCCCCCCCCCCCCCCCCACAAAAGAAACCTCATGTGATCCACCCTGCTTCCCTTGAATATCTGGATGGAAGGTGGCTCAACTGTCAGCTCTAGTGACAGCTGTTAACCCACCAGGACTCAGCTGGACTAGAACAAGAGACCTCGTGGCAAACATTGCCTTGTAGCCTTGCATTCGAATTGATTGAGCTAACCCAGTGGTCTTAAGAGTTTTTTTCTTTTTATATTTTAAAAGGAAAACCTTGTGGGATCCAACCCCCACTCCCCCTTTCTTTGCAATATCCAGTTGCAAGGAAGCTCAATTGCCAGCAAAGGAAGTGGATGATAACCTTGTAGGACTCACTGAATTTGAGCTTTCCCTATGGCCTTGTTGTCAGTGACATGCCTTGAGCTGATCATTAAGCTGATTGTGAGCTAACCCTGTTGATGATAGTAGCATTGAACAGGTTATATCCATATAGTTATAAGTGTCTAGATGTGTCTCCAATTATTTCAAAAATTTCTGCAAGGAAGCAGGGATCAACAATTTTGTTGCAATCTTCAGTAGAATGGATTTGCTGAGAGAAAGAATTGGTCCATCATCAGTTCTGCTGAGGCAATGATACATGATCAGGATCTGCCTATGTTTCTTTGGGAAGAGTTGTGTAACATTGTAGTATATGATCAGAAATGTGTTCTGACAGGATATTGGGGGACAAGACCCTTGAGGAAGCTTTCACAGGAGTGAAGCTAGAGATAGGATACTAAAGAATCTTTAGTTGTCCAATATACATCTTGTTACCCACCAAAAGTGGGTGACTCGTAGGAGAAGCTTTTCTCCTATGTTCCCTTCCAGTTGGCAACCGACAGCCCTTGAGAGCCACTTTGTAACTGATTTGACGTGCCATTCATATCTCCGCCATCTACATCAGCCATATGTTTCCTCACCTATTTGTCAAGAGCACATGTTGGAAGGTGCGCTTCCAATCAGAAGGTAATTTATTCATTATGCAATTGGGTGCTTATGCTTGTTTGTATTTGGGCATTTTGACATGGATTTTGGGTTGAATTGGAAGAAATAAGGGTAGTCTTGTTCCCTCACCTTAAATGGGGCGTTAATTTTCTATCCAAGTCCAGTGGGACCTACCCTAATGGCCTATGGCTTTAAGAAGGGGCACTACTTGGGAAGCCATGATTGAGATAACATAGCCACATCTATCCGTTTTCAATACTTACCACTTTCCATCATGTATTACAAGCCCTTATTCCACCTACCTTCTTCGGGTCAACTGACCATTTGTTCATTGGGATTTGACATCCACACATCCTCATACCTTGGATAGGGCCTAGAAATGCACCTTGGGAGATTAATGCAACTAAAAGAAACAGAAAGAGCATATGATGGCCACAAGAAAAAGAAACGAAAAATCAAAATGCAAAAGATGGCTGCGGCTTACAAATTAGCAGTGGGCAAAAGTCAAGCATGAGCTCTACCTCTATCATATGGTCATCACCAGGTTCTTGGGCCCATGTTGCCCTATCTCATAGAAGACAAGGAACCCTTGCATGTCCCAACCCTTATGGGTGATAAACACCCCCCATCCTAAAGGGGGTAATAATTGCTATACAACATACAAATCAAGCTCTCATTCCTCGAGCTATGAGTTGTAATACAAGGAAAAAAAAAAAAAAAATTAAAAGACAGTATAGAGGGGTGGAAAAACAAAGGGCGAGGTAACTAATGCATTCACGATTGCTCTCTCCTCACATCTATACATTGAGGATGAGGTATTATATCACAACAAGTCCTTTTGACCATGGTACATGGCCACAAAGTTCTTTCCTTGTCTGTTCCAACATTATTCACATCCCACCTATTGATTGAAGGGTGCAATGAGGACATGTCACTTCCCTTTGGGGGTTGGGAACACTTAATAACTAAGTCACCTTACATGGGGACACGGGGATTTGAGTGCCGGACACACACACGTTGACCCCTCGAAATAGGACACGTTATATATATATATATTAAAAATTAGATATTTCTTACACAAATTCTCATTCATGATACAAATTCATTGATTCAAACATAGTTCTTCATTTAGATGTAAGTTTTACAAATACAAATACAATTGTGACATAAATGATAAATCATAATACATATTCATCAATGATGCAATAGGAGAAAGACAAGATACTGTAGTTTTCTCATTAAGTCATCAAAATCAAAATGTGTACAGTGTTACATAGGTAGTAGCAATGCCAATGGCAAATAGAATAGAAAATACAAAATAACTGCAAGCCTGAAGGCAGTAGGTAGCTCATGAGTCATCAATCCTCATAATCAAAATTAGCATCATTGTACTCATCATCATGGTCACCACTTCTCTCCTCTGCTACCACCTCCACCTCTGAATCCAATGGTATCTCTGCATATGCTGGTGTGGAGGATGACCCCTCTACAGTATCACCATCATCAAAAGTGACAACCTCTAACACTGGGTCATTAAGATCCATGTTGGCCAATGCCAATTCAACACTGCTGTCAAAATCCATATCATCAGGAAAGACATCCCACATCTTTCTCTTTCCCTTCAACCACTCATCCCTCTACTTGTAAATAAGACAAAGGTTGGTGTGTACATACACCATTGTGTCTTCCCTAGATTGCTCAAGCCTGCTCTTCTTGACACTATACAAATTCTTGTATGTGCTCTAATTCCTCTCGCAACAAGAGGATGAAGTCACTTGAGAAAGGAGCCTCCTGGCTAACTGCTTTAGAGGAGGGCTTGTTGCCCCATGAGTTGCCCACCAAGAATAGGGCTTCTTAGCCCCTTGTCTCTAATCACATCATATCCTGCAAATCGACTAGTGCTTGTGGAAAACTCTACAAAGGCATCCTCCAACTCATCAAGGGATGCTCTATCCTAAACAATCCACCTCAATGCAACGCTCCAACCTTGTGAATTTCACCATCCATGTTAGGAGGGAATCTGTGGGAAGGTCCACCATTTAGCGACTCATGGCTATGGTATTTTGGGTTCGATGAGTGAGCCAAACAATGTTAAGGTGTGCAATTCTTGTCCCATCTGTTGACAAGAATATCCAGTATGGTGGCGAAGAAGGCCTCTAATGATGTCTCGAACTTGGGGAACTCACTCTGAAAAATAATGCTCCTCATAGACTCAATCATGGAATCCCATCCGTCATAAATCTTTCCTAGGATGGGTTGGTTTGTATCTACAAATCAAAGCAAATAAATGATAGGGTCCATGATTTGAATAAGTAGATCTACCCTTTCCCACCAAGCATCATCTAACACTCTATCCTTCACTCTTTTTGACGCTGCTTGATTTGTCTTTCTCCAAAGAGACCAAAACTCTGAAATAACCATGGCCCCAAGAGCGGTCTTGACCTCCCTCAACCTCTTCAACATGATGAATGAAGAGGCAAACTGTGTATCCACAGTCTTCAACAGTGATAGATTGGTGTACTCCTTGTAGATAGTGGGGGCATTTGTATGATTTTGTACAAAGTTGTGGATATGTTGTGCATCCTCAATAACACTTCCAATCCAAAGCACATCAAAAGCAATGGATTTAAGTGCTAAATTCAACGAATGGACAATGCAAGGTGTCCAAAATACTTGTGGATATTTAGCTTCTACAATCATGTCAACAACCTCGCAAACAGATGTATTATCTGTAATGATTTGCACACAAGAATCAACACTTACATCTTCAATAACTTTAATAAACAACTCACCTATATATTGTGCATCCTTGTATTATCCAAGTGCATCCATTGATTTCAAGAAAACTGGACCTTTCAAGGAAGACACCATGAAGTTGATGAGTGGGTGCCATGTTGGATCTGTCCATCCATCAGAAACAATGCTAACCCCAGATGTTGGCAATTTTGATTTAATAGGCTCAAGCATTTTGTCCCCCCTTTCTTTGCCTTCGTCAACAATGTGGTTCTAAGCTTCTCTGACCCAGGAGTTGTTGATTTTTTGGGTAGCATCGGATGTGCTCTAGCTTCGAAATTTTTTGGAGGGGCTAGAACACATGAGATTCCAAGACCCAAAAATCGGTTGGAGAAATTCCACCCAGAGTACATGTTATTCAAATAATTAATTATTTTTAATGGTGCCTAAGTTAAAACTTAGGAAATTAAAATAATCAAAGTGAATTAATGTACATATGGGTGAGAAGCTTCTAAGTGACGAGGACCAAGTCTAATTTAATCTTAGTCGTTGATTAGAGATTAGATCACGACCGTTGATTTCTCAACAGGAAAAGTATAAAGGAAAGCCTAGGGTCAGTTGGAGAACACACACATGGAGGGCAACAGTTGAGCTAGATCGAAATTTTGGGGTGTGGTTTGCTGAGATTTTGGAGTAAGCTTCTAGTGTAGAGAGGGGCAATTTGGCAGCGGGACTTTCGTCCAAGGCCGAGAATACATAATAGAGAGGCAATGCAACACCAGAGAGAGACAACACAACTCCAGGAGGGTGATGCATAGGCTGTAGGGCCGACGCAGTGACTTAGAGGCAGCGCTGGGGTTTCTGTGAGGCAGATTGAGCATTAGTTCAGTATATCTATTTCTGAGTCGAGAAGGCTCACTGTGAAGGTGATGCAGCTCCTAAAGGAGGTGACAGTCCCAACGTACAGCTGGGACCAACAATCGCTGCACACTGGGGACAATGCAGTCACCTGTGGGGTTTGTTCATCTAATTGTTGGATTTGCCAAAATATCTGTCTCCGGATAGAGGTACTTCTGCCAGGTTTATTCTTTGTTGGGTAAGCCAGATTTGGCAACCTAGTTGTATTAAAAAATTTGCTTAATAATAAAACCCTCATATCTGCTACATTGGTTTTCCCACACTAGGTTTTTCTGGGGACGTTTAGTCCAAAAATATGTGTCCTTTGTGTGGTTGTCTCATTTATTTTTTCAATACTTGATTTGTATATTGGTGTAGACAACAATGTATTTGCATTAATATTTTTTGAATAATTCTTAAAATAACTTGTTAAACTGAAGAATACAAGTAGGTAATGCAAATCAGTTTATTGCTGTAGGATTTCCGATTTGTTAGATTTAGAATTTTTCACATGGTTTCAGAGGGATTTTAGATCAAGGAGGACTGAAGCCATCAACAAAAGGTAGTGTTCCACAGGGTCGCGTCCCCCCACTTGGGGGTCGAGTTTCCTAGCTCCCTCGCGTTTCGAGGACTTGGGGACGTTTCCCCACACTCCCAAAAAACAGGGTACAGGAGGAAACTTGAAAGGGGTCGTTTCCTCCATTTTTGGTGTCGTTTCATCTAATTGGGGTCCTTTCCTAAGCGAAAGGGGCCTTAAGGGGTCGTTTCCCTAGGAAAAGTTCGCAATTTTTTTTTATGAAACAAAAAAATCATAATTTTTAATATTTGTTGATCGACCAGGAAGGGTTTACATTATGTTCATTTCACATTTCATTTTCAATTTTCTCCTTTGTTGAACTGAACATCGCCGCCATCGCCGAGTAACCTTCTTTCTGCTCCTTCATTGAACGAAACGTTGTCGCTGATGTATCAGACTTGACTCTTATGATTTTATAATTTATTTTCATTGTGCAGTGTTAATAAGTTAGTAGACTAGTAGTTACACTGTACAATAACAAAATTACATGTATGATGTATGATTATAATTGATATGATAATGATATGAATGATCATGCTTTTTGTTTTAAATTTGTTTTAGTTATATGATTCATCGATTTATATTTTATATTTATAAGTTTTTAAGATCCCGATGTCCCCCATGTTTCCTAAAAATTGGTGGGGAGATCTTGCATTGGCCGCTCCTGTGTATCCTCGCTCCCTCGCCTCCTCGTCCTCGAAACTTGGTGGAACATTGACGAAAGGACAGAGGAAAAATCTGTGCGTGAAGACAACTGTCCCAAGAGACAATGTAGTTTCAAGCCAAGAGAGTAGAGGAGGGGTGACGCAGTTACCAAGGGAGGCTCATGCGGAGCCTACATCGGTCTGATTGGGTGATGCTGTTGCTGCAGAGGGCAATACAATTCTTACAGGGCTGACGCAGAGACTGTTGAGTCTTGGTTTTCCAGTTGCTGTGGCAGGTGGTGCAACACAAATTTTATCTAGAGTCGTCCGTGGGGTGCTGATTCTATTTGTGTAGAACAATACCTACTGAGACAACAACGAAAGAGGGAGAAGAGAACTAGTTCTACATTCATTTGGTAGAGATAGCAGCCACATCTCCAGGAGGGAGGTGGGGTGATTTAGAGTTGTAGTTCGAAGGAGCTATAGAAGGGCAGGATCCTTGAGGTGCCCAAACTCTTGGATCACATACGACTGCCGGAGCCCTCAATGACAGTAGCAGAATGACGGGAGTCAGTAGGTGTGAGGGATGATGGAGCAAGAATGCCAAAGTCTGAAGCAACGCAGTGGAGTGTTGCAGAAGGCACACAGTAGATACAACAACAACGTAGTAGCATCAGAGGGTCAACACAGATTAGAAGTAGAAGTAGCTTCAGTGTCAAGGGGCATCCAGATTGACCAACATGTTAGCTTTTGGGTGGCTTTTCAGTTGCTTACTTCTCAACAACTAAGTTGTAGTGCAACAGTTAGTAGTGGCAGTGCTATGGGCAGCATGATGCAGCATATTGAGAGGGAGTTGTAGTACAGATGCAGCAATGACAATGGCAGTGTCATGGGCAACACTATAGATTGCAACAACGTAGTGGATGAAGGGCAGCAGGCTGAGCATCAGTAGCGCAGAGGACCAATGCCATGGATCAATGTGATACTTTTGCTGGGAAGTATTGATAGAGCACATTCCTCACTAAGAGGGAGTGTTGATTTTTTTGGGTAGCATCAGATGTGCTCTAGCTCCGAAATTTTTTGGAGGGGCTAGAACACATTAGATCTCCAAGACCCAGAAATCGTTTGGAGAAATTCCACCTGAAGTACATGCTATTCAAATAATTAATTATTTTTAATGGTGCCTAAGTTAAAACATAGGAAATTAAAATAATTAAAGTGAATTAATGTAAATATGGGTGAGAAGCTTCTAAGTGACGAGGATCAAGTCTAATTTAATCTTAGCCGTTGATTAGAGATTAGATCATGGGCGTTGATTTCTCAATAGGAAAAGTATAAATGAAGGCTTGGGGTTAGTTGGAGAACACACACTGGGAGATCAACACTTGAGCTAGATCGAAATTCTGGGGTGTGGTTTGCTGAGACTTTTGGAGTAAGCTTCTAGTGCAGAGAGGGGTAGTTTGGTAGCGAGACTTTCATCCAAGGCTTAGAATACATAACAAAGAGACAGTGTAGCGTGAGAGAGAGAGACAACGCAACTCTAGGAGGGTGACGCAGAGGTTGGAGGGGTGACGCAATCACTTGGAGGCAACGTTGGTGTTTATGTGAAGCAGATTGGGCATCAGTTCAGCAGATTGATTTTTGAGTCGGGAAGGCTCACTGGGAGGGTGACACAGCTCCTAGAGGAGGTGACGCAGTCCTAGCGCAAAGCTGGGAGCAGCCAGCGCTGCATAGCACTGAGGACAACACAATCACCTGTGGGGTTTGTTCATCCAGTTCCTGGATCCACCAAAATATCTGTCTCCGGATAGAGGTACTTCTGCCGGGTTTATTCTCTGTTGGGTGAGCCGAATTTTGCACCCTAGTTGTATTCATAAATCTGCGGAATAATAAAACCCTCATAGCTGTTGCACTGATTTTCCCCACATTAAGTTTTTTGGGGGACGTTTAGTCCAAAAATAAGTGTGTCCTTTGTGTGGTTGTCTCATTTATTTTTTTAGTACTTGATTTGTATGTTGGTGTAGGCTGCAGTGTATTTGCATTAATATTTTCTGAATAATTATGAAAATAACTTGTTAAACTGAACAACACAAGTAGGTAATGCAAATCAATTTACTGTAGTAGGATTTCTAATTTGTTAGATTCATAAATTTTCATAGGAGGCACATACCTTGATGGAGCCCCTTAAATTAGAGTTCGACAGATCTTAGTAAATAAAGGTGAGTGTGCAACGTTAAAGGATATGAAGTTTTGATAGAAAAAAAATGTAATGGCGAGATCAAGTTCTTCTTGTTTCTCTTTCTAAAAAATCTTGTCCATTGGACCAAGTGCCATGACCTTTCTTTTTGTTGCTTGTCCCCCACGAAAACTCTCAAATGGAAATTTGTTGTTGCTTTTCCTCAAGAATGGAAGGGGGTCTTCATTCTTGTTTTTTTTAGATGTTACAACCACCTTTGCCATACCAAGGTTGGCCTATTTTTCCATTTCCTTCCTCTTAGTTAAAGACACTTATGTACATGCTACGATTCGACAACTCGGTAAAGCCAACAAATAAGTTTACACACTGAAATATGTGCTCACAAAATGATTTGTGCAATAGTTTCATTTCCAAGCAACATTGCCTCCTCCCTTCATCTTGCTACTTGGCCCTTGCTCTCGTGACATTTCCACGAGGGATGTTTGTTATCTTGAGGTTGTTGTCTTCCCTCAACATTTGAAGCTGCTGTTGCAGCCCCACTTGCAATAGAGGGAACACTTGTAGACCTTGATGAAATTGGAAGAGGAGGGGCATCTCCAATGGGGACATTCTTCCCCTTCCTTTGCCCCTGCCCTATTGCCCTTGGTTGATACATGAATGCTGTAAAAGAATAAAGAAAAATCGCACAAATTTGTAAAAAAACGCACATGCCAATTGCTATAATAAAAATGCAAAAATATAGAGAGAAAATGCACTTGTTGCTTGAATCGCCTCTAAAATGCTCCCACACCCTTTGCTCTTAGCTCTCACACACCCACAACAAACCCACAATGACTTTGGTGAAGAAAGAATAGCCAAATCACACTTTTGAAGCCACGCGAAGGGCAAAAATCTGTGACACGTCTTGGAAGCGGGACAGAATCCAAAGGACACGTGTCCCACCGATCGTGTCTGATTCGTCCGATTCGGGACATGTTGGGCCAGGGGAGCGAATCCAGTTTCTTAGCTTAATAGGGTTGTCTATTAACCACTCCTACGTAGGGAGGTAACACCATTACGTGACTAATGCCTCAATTTTGGAAGAGAAGCCACACATGAAGTGTTATTATGGCTATTTCTTTCAAGCTTGGTTCATGCAATAATGATTACTATACATGATGATGAAAGTTGCAGTACTGGATATTGTGTGTAATTGACAAATGGTTTCATTTATAGGTTTGGGCAACTTAACTGGGGTCTAGGTCTTCTAGAGGAACATATTGATACCCACAGGTGATGCATTGAGAGCCATGGGACTCCAGACAATTGTAGAACATCATTCATTGCCATGGGCACCTTTTGCGCCCACAACTACTACACTTTACCCTATATTATTCATGGTATGATGCACTTGGACTAGTTTGCCTCTAGCCAACTTAGCAGTAGTATGTACATGGTGTGGCAGTTGATCTAGGGCCCATATGAGGTTTGTTTCATGCCTTGAGGCATGGGAGGGCTTGCTCCATCCTCATTGTCCTCATTGTTGGAGCAGAGACATAGATTTTATCACTTGGAAACCCATGAGACCTAATTTTGTGCCCCAAACCCAACATTTGGGGGCCACATAATGATTTGCTCCAAGATACAGGGGCCAACCCTTAGATCTTGATTTTAGAGACCTACATTTTGCATGGCACCAAAAGGCCTCAATATCAACCTTTAAAAAGCCCATGCAAGCATGATGTCGACATTTCTACTAGCATTTCTGGAGATAAAATTAAAATTGCAAAGGCTACTAGGTCAACTTGTGACCTAGGCCATTATTTGCACACTCTCATCATCATCACACTTGGAATTCGACCTCATAGAGGAAACTTAGACTTGCTCTTTTCTGGATTATATTGGCTCTTGGATGCATTTTGGTGTTTGGAGCTTATTTTTGGACATTCTTTGGAGCTATTTTGTGGATTAATGGATGGATCTCTTGCATATTGTCTTGTAAGTACTCTTAATTGTTGAAGATCTTTTTCTATGTCTAGTACATGGAATGATTGATTCTAGTTCATGCTAAAATTATGCCCTAATTTTATTGAAGATAATTGAACGCTTAGTAAGATGAATATTGTCTTAGTGGTGAACTCCTAAAGGCTCTCCCATAAAACTCAGCTATTCCTTTAAGTGGGTAAATGCTTGGAATTTGTTGCTGTGGCATCAAATGTCGGCCTCCTTAGAAGCAAGTTTAGCTGATCTAAGACGTCCTTGACTTCATATAACCAAAGGATATGGCACTAATCCAAATTGTTGGTGATCATTCTCACTTTTTCTCCATATTTTCTCTCTCTTAAATTTTAGTCCTTTCAAGGCTAGAGAAGAAGCTAGGGTTGGGTGCAGATTTTTAGGCAGAAGGTATTTTGGTGGTTGTCGAGCCTAAACATCAAGTAGATAGGGTTTTCCACAAAACCTATCAATTTGGTGGGCATCCAATTCAATTTCATCCATAAGTTCTCTTGCCCTAGTTGTATGCCCTAAGAGAGAAACCTTGGTCTTCCCTCAATTGAAGGACTTTTTTGAAGGGTTTCATGAGCCTTGGCTTAGCCCATACACATTTTAAGAAACCTTTTCTCCTTGCTTTGGCCTTGAGTTACTCTAACACTCATCAAATCAAACAAACCCTAGGTCTTGTGCCTCCATTTCTAGGTAGCTCCATAGAAAGCGAATTGCTTCCTTGTGAAGCCTTAAACCAAAATTGTCTCTCGTTGACCGTTCGTCCATCAACGCATCACCACATCTAGACTCCTGTTCACAACTCCGTTTGTGAACAACTCACAACTGCCCACCACTGTTCCTCAGCTACTTAGGGACTTTAGCCCACAATGATCTTCTCATGTAGCTCCATTGAAGAATAACTTAGGGCACAAAGGGCTTCCACCTATCATTGCAAGATGTCCATCTCCCACAATGAACACGGGCTAAGAAGATTTCCCTTCTACTGTAGCTGTCCTTCTCCATAAGGCAATCTAGGGCTACTCAAATTGCTCCTGGTTGATCAGACCCTTGAGCTCTTATTCTATCACTCTAGCAACCACCTTAGTCCATGAAGATGGTGCACACCGAGCTTCAACTTGAGCATTGTTACGCTACCCTTCAATAGACCACAAATGCCCAATCCACTGTCCACACTTGGTCCACTCTCACGCTGCCCTCCAACAAACCACGAGCGACCAATACTAATGTCCAATCTAGGACCTCATTCACCTCATGAGCTGATGTTCCTTTGCTACAAGGTCTGCAATCTTCCACATCTGCCCTAGATTGTTGCCTTTAGACCTTTATAGCTGTGGTTTTCTTCTCATCATAAGCTGCTCCCTTTGCTGCTACTTGAGGACAAGTCTATGGTGGTTTTGGCCCCTCCAAGCAACCCCTACAACATCTGTTGTTTTTGCAATGATATTCGGAATTTGTTGCCCACAAATATGAGATAAAACCACACCATACATCAGCCCAAAATTATCCTATACTTAGGAACTCCAACCTGCACCACTCCTCCTCGAAGACATCGACAAATTGCTCTTCCAATTCCCTTGAAATCTGAGTTGCCCTCTCTGAAAAACTTGGCCCTGCTTAGCGCAACTATCCCTACACAAAAAAGCCACCCTTTCTCGCTTGCTGTGTTCTAGCTGGAGATAGTTGTTGACTTGTTTAGGGAGCCTAGTAGACTGCTTGGCCTCCCTAAATAGGCCCTTCATCCCACTTGCGGTTACACAAAGGGTACATGACCTCCTACAAGGAGACAATAGCTTGGTTATTTGTGCCTAGAACCACCCTTAACCTCCACAACCAAGTCTCATCTTCAATGCTGCCTTCACTTGCAAAAACCACAACCCTAAACTAGACCCAAAAGAGATCCAAAACTATCTCGACCTCCTTTTCTTAGCTGCGACTACCTTAGGGAACTCAACTTCCATTTCAGACCTTACATAAGAGAGAGGGATGTATGTTGGATGATCTAATGAGGCTCCTCCTCATCCTTATTTATATATCTCTTGTGGCAACTTCTAGCCCTCCTCTAGGGCTTTCCAAAAGTCTAGCCAACCTTGATCATAAGCCACAAGCCCATACATAAACTTAAAAAATTAATTTCTCCACTTCTACAACTCATATTCGAGTGATTTTCATTGCATTCGGTTACTCTCAGAGTCCTCTATCAACTCAAATCACCACAAGTGGAAATATCCTAATGGAATCACACCCATATGCTTGGGTGCATAGCCCACAAGCTTGGGTTCTAAGCCCACAAGCTTGGGTTCTAAGCCCACAAGTTCACTTGTGGAGCTCCTTCCTCCAAACCTTTGAATCCTAGGGCATGGAGTACCTCACAAGCTACAAATCTCAACATATATACCATGTATGGGTGCATATATCAAAATGGCACATAGTGTAATACATATTATCAACAAAATACATAATTAGTGAGGCTCTAAATGGCTTTAGAGTCCAAAAACAATGCTACAAGCTATTGGACCACTGAATCATTAATCAACATGATAACTCATCAAACTCATCACCGCTAATGGACAAGTGATCATCACTAGGAAATACTAGTTAAACAATATTTAACTTAAGAGTCTGAGGACTCCTCAAAGTTCATTACAACCTCAAAGTAGTAGTAGCATAACTAGGCCTAGCAAAACTATAAACAACCTCAGGCTTCATTAGAAACCACTCCAGAAAACTACTTGTAGTACCCCTATTTTGCTACACACATCATTGTACACATCGGATTGGTTTGGAGCGTAATTGGTTTGATTGGGCTGGTTAGTATTGGTTTGTACCAAATTGGGATGATTGGTACTGGTTAGGTACCAAACCGGCTAGTTTGGGGCCCAAATGTTGCCAACTTGACCCCTAACTAATTTTTTTTGCTGGTTCATTGGTTGAGGGTTGTTGACTAGTTGATCTGAGCAATTATTGGGTCAAATCGACTAATTTTTAAAACTATGACCTCAACCATCAATCACTTTGTTAAATTTCCATGAAACTTTATAACTACTTAGTTGAATAACGGAAAAAGGGAACTAGTTATGTTTGACCAAGATACAAAGTTTCTGAACAACTTATAAGCAACGGAAAATAATTGAGAGATAAAAATATAATCACACAAATTGACTTGCTTGTTTACCCAGGAAACCCAAAAGGGAAAACCTGCTATCTTTGTTGTGGTATGTATTGATTGTTCTTGAGCAATTGGATCTATTATAAAGCAATTTGTCTTTGAGGAAGCATTTTGCTTCTTCTCACTAATATCAACTGATACGATTGATTTGGGCTTGCCTTGATCACTGCTTGATCTTGACCCTTTAGCACACTACTGTTCCCTTGCTAAATACCTTGACTTGCCTTGCCTCTTGCTTGATCCCAACTCCTACTTCCTTCGTACTGGAGCCCCTATTTCCTTGCGCACAAGGGACCCCTAAATCCTAGTGGAAATTTTCTCCTATTTTTTAGTGCAAATTTGCCCTTATTCTTCAGGAAACTCAAAAGGGTAAACGTACTATCTTTGTTGTGGTATTTTATTGATTTTTCTTGAGCAATTGGATCTATTATAAAGCAATTTGTCTTTGAGAAAGCATTTTGCTTCTTCTCACTAATCTCAACTGATACGATTGATCTGGGCTTGCCTTGATCACTGCTTGATCTTGACCCTTTAGCACACTACTGTTCCCTTGCTAAATACCTTGACTTGCCTTGCCTCTTTCTTGATCCCAATCCTATTTCCTTTGTACTGGAGCCCCTATTTCCTTGTGCACAAGGGACCCCTAAATCCTAGTGGAAATTTGCTCCTTTTTTCTAGTGCAAATTTGCCCTTATTCTTTAGTGCACAATCCTCCTATTCTCTTGTGCACTTATGGTCTCCTACTTCTTAGGACACAAGCTCTGTGCACATTCTCCTAAATCCTTGCGCACTTGTGATCTCCTATTCCTTAAGACACAGGCTCTATACGCTCTCCATAATCAAAGATGATCTCAGAAACTTGTGAATTGTCTTGTCTCACAAATCTTGTGTACAAAACAATTATGAATACATGTGCCTACGTCCTCCTTTTATTGTTTCGTTCCATGCTAAATCAAGCAAGTCAAAATATAGAACTCGTGGTTGACAAGTTAACTGAGTGTACTCGTTCTCTCTCCAATCATAACTTGGAGTTACAACTTGTGTTTCCTTCAATCAAGCATTGAAGCTTGACTTGTCCTATTTGAATTTTGATTGCCACTCAATCTTGTAGTTAATTGAAGAAGACACTGCACATAAGGTCTTCAAAAGACTACCTTCTAACAATGATTTGACTCCTCAAATACCACTGTACATAAGCACATAAAAGCATTGTCCAAACCCTCTTGTTGAACATACTTTCATGTAATGAAACTCTACAATCATCTTCTTGGAAACCAAGCCACATACCTTTTCAAGGATCTTTGCATAGTCTTGAAAAGTCACAGTCCTTGGGCACTCTTCAAGAGGTTGCTCGACCCTAAAAATTGCTTCTGCAATACATCAACTTCAGACTTCAAGTACAAAGCTCACTACCTCTACATATACTTCACTTCACAACCCTCAATGTTCTGCACATTACTTTGATGAGGCTCCAACAAACACTTGTCCAAAACCATGCAAAAGAACACGTTCAGTGCCATAGAAATCTCGCTCTAGAAAAAGTATACTCAACCTTCTTACTAGTAGAGATAGCACAAGGCACACCATAATACGCTTCCTTTAGTTGGGGCTTTCTCCTAAGGTTTGGCATTCTATTCTTATGCTTGATTCCTCCTTAGATGAGTTGCCAACATTTCACCAAGGGTCACGTCATTTAACCAAGTCAACTTGAGCCTTTATTGCTCAAACACCATTTTCATAAGGAATAAAATTCTTTCATTGTTTTTCACGTACTCCATTGTCGCCCTAATTGCTCCTTAGCCCATCAAGGGTGCTCCTCATGCATCCAATGCATAAACAATCAATTTCCACTTGGGTCGTTCGCCCACAACTTTGGGTACAAAGTCCACTGCTTGGGTACATTGCCCACAAAACCACATTTTTGTGGGTCAACTCCTCACAAACCTAGTACCCAAAGGATTGTGGGAGTACCTCCCAAGCTACACATCTCAATACAAAATCTAAAGCTTTTTTAAACTCTACCAAAACAACAGTAACTTTCGAAGAGCAATGACGAGCTTCCTTGATGATGCCCCCAAGTGTAAGGATGTGATCAATATTTTGGTGCTTAGGTCGAAAATCCAGTTGTCTTCTAGCTTTGAGATGTCTCTGCGCAAGCTTCCTAGAAAGATTGAGGTGGAGAATTATAATTTAGAGCTTTGGAAATTTGTGGCCTACCATGATTATCCTATAATTATTGGGATGGGAGATTGGGTGGATGATTTGATGTGACCATGCTAATGGAAAACCTGTATGCACCACGTTGTATCAACCAAGTAAGGAACCGGGGGACAAAGACCGTGTTTAAAGAACTCTGCTTGGAACACATCTTCATTGGTTGCTTTGTTGCTATTCATCACCCATACAACTTCTCTGATGTCCTTTTCAATGAACAAGAAGCACGAAGGTGGTGGAAATGTACCTTGAATTTGGGGCTTCCGAGAGATATCATAGAGGTTGGAGATTTGGGGGAATAGGAATTCTGATGGGAGGGTGGAGTGGCAGGGGAAGATTGTGTGCCAAAAATGTTTAGGAGAGTGAATAGATGAGATACACAAGTCTCGTCTCCTTCGAGAGGCAAAGAGGCATTTCTTGCAGCAAAGGAATTGATGGTAGGAGGCTTTAATGCTAGAAAAAGAGGTATTTCTTGTAGCAAAGAAGATGACGATAAGAGGCCTTGATGTTGGTGTAATATAGGTGAGCATGGGTGAGCACGTAATGAAGATGATAGTGGGAGGTCTTGCATCCATTGTCATATTGATGATTGGTTTTTGGTGTGACGGAAGTGAGATGAGTGAATTGAGGGTAGGACTCGAGGGTTGCATTCCAAATGATAGATGAGAGACAAGTGTACTTGGTAGAAGCAAATTTAAGTGAGTAGAAAAGGGTTTTAGATGGAAGCAATTGATGAAGGTTGGTAGTAAAGGACTCTGGATACCATTCCTTGAAATGAAAAGTAGTGTGGGGTGGGCCTTGGGGGTGGGGGATGTAGTAGAAGTGGGAGTGTTAGCTCAGAGAGAGTGTAATGAAAAAAGTTTGTATACTTAGATTGAATGTTTTGATTCCAATGCTAGAACAAGGTCATATATCAGAGAATGCCTTGAAACCAATGTAACAAACAAGTTCGTATACGCAAACAGGATTCTCAGAATATCTTAATATAAAAAGTTCTCCATAGTAGGATTAACACAACATACACACAACACAACAATGATATTATATATATATATATATATTAAGAATTGTTGAATGTACAAAATGCAAATTGTTACAAATGAGGCCCACCATAACATAAGCAGGGCCTCTTCATGGAAGGACATGTCCATTAGAAATGCCCCTTTACTACTAAATACTAATTAATAATCATCTATTACATTATTCATCATTATTTATATTATATATATATTTTTATTCATAATAGAGAGAAGGAAAGAAGAGCATGCTCCACAAGGGGGATTAGGTAGATAGTCAAGTGGCGAATAAAGGGGAGTAAGTTTTTGCTAGAAAGGCCATAATTAACAACAATCACCCTTCGCCATGTGGGCGACATGTGAAAAAGCGAGAATCAAGGAAATGGGGGGCCCATTAAGGATCCCCAACTCATGATTCTCCTAGTTGTAGGAGGTGTTAGCCATAGGTTGTGAGAGGTGCTATATCATCATCTGACATTTGATGAAGCCACCTTGACACTAGATCTATCTCATGGGTACAATATACATCCTTCAACCAGCTGTGGAGAGGAATCTAGAGGAGCTCTAGTGTAAGTGTTGAAGTCTTCTAGAAGTATAACTTTGTCAACTATAGAATATTGGGTGATATCGACATATAGATCTACAAATGGATTTTTGTGAGTGTCATGAATAACAAACGACGAAGAAATTGGAGGGAAGTAATATCTTGCACTGTAAATGTCCTCGGGGAGCGAGTATTGGCCTCTAACCCAAATCCACAAGCTTCGCAAACTCACTTGTGGCCACTAAAAATATCCTACTCTTGAGGGAGTCTCTAACAAAGCAAGCAACTCTGTCTGAGTCAGTGTTGCGGGGGAGCGCCCCCCCCAATCTCGCTCCCAATTCTCGCTCCGGGTGGGAGCGATTCGGGAGCGGGTCGGGAGGGTGCTCCCATAAAAAATTTCCACTCCCTGCCAATTGCCGGAGTGAATTGGAGAGCGACCGCTTCGGGAGTGTTTTTTATAGCTCAGTAGCAGTCAACGAGCGATTGCTCCCGACTACTCCTGGGCTATAAAAAACGCTCCCGGCCGGTGAAAAAAATTGTGTGGATGGAAAAAAATTCGCACCGGAAAATAAAAAAAAGTCGTCGGGTTTGGGGAAAAAAGGAGGGAAGGGAGGAAAGGGAGGAAGGGAGGGAATATAAATAAACAATGTTCCTCCAAGACTCCGAGACGGGGAGACACGGGTACGTGGAGACGCACAAGGGGGACATGTGGGAG
Source organism: Pinus taeda (assembly GCA_000404065.3). Classification (NCBI taxonomy): domain Eukaryota; kingdom Viridiplantae; phylum Streptophyta; class Pinopsida; order Pinales; family Pinaceae; genus Pinus; species Pinus taeda. The sequence goes on along the minus strand of APFE031246604.1, from coordinate 61,711 downwards.
TATCCTCAAATTTTAGGGAAATTTAGGGGAGACGGGGGGACGTCGAGGTATATATA